>JAECUM010095496.1:0-179350 GCA_016617855.1 Megalonaias nervosa
CCACAAATACGAGCTCGTGTCTTAGAAGCTAGTCTCAAAGAAGTCTTACGATGGTTTACGGTGACAGCACTTCAATTACTGCAAGGCATCATTCAGATTCCACATCAAACCAAACGTTTTTTGAGAGAAACAAAGTCGCCTTGACGCAGCTAGCCGATCCTCGCATCGACACTCAAACCAAAAAGCAAATCATTTTGAAACCTGGAGGTAGCGGTTCTCTAGGAGATGTCATCATTCGTTCCCTCTTAAAATGGGATCCCAATGCTCTCAAAGTTCTGCCCAAGAAAAAAGCCACGCCCAAACGTACCCAGAAGAAAAAGAAAAAGAGCAACGGTGTCAAGACTAGGTCACAGCGTCAGAAAAAGAAAAAGAAAAGTCCTCAGAAAACAGCTTCTACCCGCAAGAGAGCGTCTCCAAAAACTTCTCCTCTAGCGGTGACACCCTCTTCCTCTTTAGCGGCAGTGGCCGCTGCTCACAAAGTACCTGCCCGTAAAATCAAAGTCCAAGAGAGAAAGGGTGTGTTACAGAGTTTACTGGATTTGTCCAAGCAAGAACTGTCCCGATTTCGTCCGTTGAGAACTCCTCCAAGACGTGTGATGCCTGTCATCAAGTTGATACGACGTAGAGACAATCATTGGCGACGCGTTCCAGTATAAAAAGACCTGAGGCAAACAATAGGTTTAGTGTTGTTGTGCTCCTGAACGCCCAGAGATGGCCCCACCAAGAAGTGCACACCGTCACCATCGTCGTTCTTCTGTCCAAAAAGGAAAAGGAAAAAGAAAAGGACAGTCTCGTCATCCAAAAAAATACTTTGTGAAACATCGACGTCACCCCCAGAAAAGACACACTCGTTGAAAGAAAAGAAGAAGTCACCAAAGAGGAGGATGGTTGCCTAGCCTTTTATTACCACACATGATCAAAACCCTTAAATCTGTTTAAATATATGACCACTAGCCAAAATAAGATAAAAAGACGCATGTGAAGCCATGGACTTTAGTGTATGTTGTGCAACAAAATATCTCTCCTCACTGTCGTGCTCCTGTCCAGAAAGGAAAAAGAAAAACACAGTTTCGTCATCCGAAAAAACGCTTAGTCAAACATAGACGTCACACACACAAAATTCACATTCGTCCAAAGAAAAAGAGGAGCCACCAAAGAGGAGGATTCTTTGGTGATTTTGGAAAACACATCGTCACGTTTATAACGAAGCGATAGTCCCCCCCAAAAAGGATAAAAGACCGTGTGACAAATCATCGACGTTAGTGTATTTTTCCTGTGTGCCACGGAACCAACGAACCAACCGAGAAAGATGTCACCCCAAAAAAGACATTCCTCTTCTGCCCCCAAAGGAAAGAAAAGGAAAGGACTGCCACCTCGTTTAGCCAAACATTGGGATATGTTGTCCGTCCTGTCCAAAGCTCCTCCACCCATGCGAAAAAAACTCATTCAAACTGCTTCTAAAGACGTCATAGATACCGTGTGCGAATGTTGTCTGAATGTCTTGAAAGGCACAATACCTTTGTTTAAACTCCAGAAATAATGCTTGGCCAAACATCGACACGTTCTTCGCCAAATGGTCCAAAAGAGAATAACCATTGGTCAAAAGAAAAAGATGTTGGTGCAACGCGGAGTAATTTTGCCCTTTTTGCCCATGTTGCTGAAAGGAGCAATGGGAAGAATAGGAGGACCCTTGCTCAAAGGACTATTGGGAACGATGGAAAACATCCTGGGAGGATGAAGATAAAAAGGTCCAAGAAGATAAAAGGGACCTTTGGAGTCAAAAGATCTCAGATGCGATCCATGAAATCCGATGGAAGGACGAAAACTGGCTTTAGTGCCTTACATACGATGGATGGAATACCATCGTTGGCAAGAACAACCAGCCACGCATTTACCTCCCAATCCTCATTTGACCGAGATGTCCCAGTTACAACACGAATTGCAATCATTGATGGTTCGCAGCGATTTGTCAGAAACGGAAAAATCTCAATGGTACTGTCAATTGTTGCAACGACTGCAACTTTTTCATCAGAAAGCTTTAGACGAAATAGCTCTACCCACTCTGAAAGATTTTAAGGCCTTGATGAAAAGTTCACCAACACCACTACCACCTCCAGTGGTCAAGACAGATGCAGCCCCACGGTTGCCTGAGGAAGAAGAGGCAAGAGAAGTCTTTCAAACACCGTCAGCAGCTCCCATCCCTAGTAAGATTGCAGCGTCCTTGTTGACCCCTTCCCCTACACCGCAACGAGAAGAACTTAAAGCTTGGGTTAAAAAGATGATGTCCACTCTTCCTTCGACAGAAGTGAAAAAGAAAGAAGGGAAACCAGAAGTGAAAAAAGAAAAGAAGACCAAAGCCATCCCATTACCACTACCACCACCACCACCACTACTTTCAACGTCTACACCCGTAGGACATCGGACACGTAAAGCCGTTTCTAATCCACTTCAGAGTACCATCAGCAAAGAGTGGATCACTTATTTAAAAAAATGGAGAAGGTGTTAGCCAGTATTTATTTCGATCCATCCCATCATGCAGGTTACGGAGGAGTTCAGAAATTGTATCGTGCTGCCAAAACTCGACTGAAAAGCGTTCGTTTACCTCAAGTGCAACGCTGGTCACAAGAACAAGCCACGTACACCTTACACAAACCCATTTGACGAAAATGTTTAAGAAGTCTCACCCGAGTGGAGGGAATCGACATCAATGGCAAACCGATTTACCTGGTGTCTCTCATTTGGCCACCTATAGTCGTGGTTACAAATATTTGTTTTGTGTCATCGACGTCTTTTCCAAATTTGCTTGGGTCGTGCCACTGACTTCCAAATCGAGCAGTGAGTTAGTACGAGCCTTCAAACTGGTGTTGAAACAAAGCGGATGTCACCCTCTTCGATGGCAAACTTACAAAGACACCGAATTTCTGAACGAACCTTTCCAAAAAGAATTGAAGAAACGTGACATTCATTAATTTTTCACCACCGAGAATCCCGATACCAAAGCCAGCATCATGGAACGTTTTCAACGCACCTTGAAAGAACGCATGTGGAAATATTTTACACATCAACACACTCTCAAGTACAGCGATGTCTTGCCACATCTCGTCCAATCGTACAACCAATCTTACCATCAGAGCATGGACGTGCCCCCAAAAAGTGACTCCCGACAACGAAGTGACCGTCTTCGAGCCCCTGTTTGGTACGTCCCCAACAGTAACTGTCCCCAAGAAAGGTGGACTGCTGGCATCAGGAGATTTGGTGCGCATTGGCAAAAGCAAACGCACTTTCGACAAAGGTTACTTTCCCAACTGGACGACCGAATTGTTTCGTGTCACCGAACCTGTGCGTGACCGTCATCCTCCCGTCTATAAATTGGAAGACATGAACGGGGAAGTGTTAAAAGGAACGTTTTCCTTGCCCGAATTACAACGTGTGACCAAAAAAAAGACTACGTGTACGAGATCGAAAGCATTCTCGATCGAAGAACCCGAACAGTGGGAAAACGACGTGTCAAAGAAGTCAAAGTACGTTGGAAAGGATGTCCTCCCAGTTTTGACTCTGGGATCGACTCTTCGCAACTCATCGACTATAAAAAAGAAGTGACCATCATGCCCTTCAACACAGCCACAGCTACTGCAGTAATCACTCCGTCGCCCAGTTCTTCTCTGCAAGATCTACAAAAGCAACCCTTGTGGTTGTGGTGTGGAGAACGTGTGCCTAAAATGCAAATCGTCTTTTTCTGCCAAATCTTTGTGGTGTATTGTGTCAGCGGTGCTGCCATTGCCAATTTGAGTTTGCAATAAGGAGACAAACAATTGTGGACCATTTTACTTAGCAGTTGCATTGGTTACCTTCTTCCCAATCCGTCTCTGAAATATTCATCCAACGGAAACAACAACGGGAGTCTTGTGTCCAACGCTAGTCCCCCTTCCAACAGTCACCCTAACCATCCTCTTTTATACACTACTCTGACTTCCAGTGCCTCCTCGGACACTAGAACTCTGGAATTATGAACAACCAATTTTACTTAACGTTACCCAGTGACAGTTCAATGGAGGTGTTTCCCAATAACACCTTATGCTGTTACACGGCCAAATTACCTCAGGCCATCCAGCTGGATCACGAAGCTTATTGGGAAGTGGCTTTAGTGGAAATGATTCACCCTACACAAATAAAAAACATCGTCGAAAATCAAAACACTCTTACGGTAGAAGTTTATGCGAACAAGTGCAACAACACTTGGATGAACGTAGCAGTGGAGCTGACTCTATGAAATCACAAGACCCCAAAACTAAACGATTCACCTATCTGTTGACCATTCTTGCAGGTTATTATTTTAGTGGTCAACATTCGGTGAACACGATTTCTACCAAATTCAATGCCGTGTTTGCCAAAGCCTTGGAGAGAACCAGAAAAAGTATCACCCTCGAGTACCACAAAATAGCTAGTCGTCTAATGATGAAATTTTCAGAGGACAAAGTATTGGCCATTACATTTAGTCCTGAATTGTATGATATTTTAGGTGGAGACACCAAGTTGATCAAGATGAGAAACGAAATACCAGCCATTACTGGCAACATGGATTTTGTGAAGTATTTTAGATTCTTGTAGAAATGAACCAAGGACTGAATTTGATTTTTGTGTACACCGATGTGGCAGAGTACAACCTGGTGGGACACACCTCCATACCGTTACTGCGTGTCATTCCTTTCAAAGTGGATTCTGCCACGAACGCTGACGAGGAAGGTGGAAACACCTATCACGTTCACTGCGAATTTGTACATCCTCACTATTTACCCGTCAGTAAGTCTTATTTCGACACTGTCAACATTACTATAAAAGGAGATCTGGGACAAACGTTTTCATCCACCAAAGGGAAAGTCATAGTGAAACTCTATTTTCGAAAACGATTACTCTAACTTTTTGTCAGTCATGTATCCTGTGTACCAAGGAGTCGCTCGACAGCGAAGACATGGTTTAGGTGATATGCTCAAATCGGCCTTTCGTACAGTGGTTCCAGTTTTGAAACCGATGGTGAGCCGGGGATTGAACGCCTTGAAAGACGCCGCGCTGACGCAAGGTAAAGAATTTCTCCAAAATGTCATCATTGACAAACAAAATCCAAAAGAAGCTTTCTTGAGAGCAGGCAAAAATGTCTTGCTTCAAACGGGTAAAGACATTTTGGGTCGGCGAGAAACTCCTATAAATGCCCTGGGCGATGCCGAGTCAGGCATTTCTCCTTCCCTGCAAGGACAAGGCAGAAAAAGACAACGAAAACACCCCTTCAGAGGACTTCACACCCATAGAGCTAGAAAGACTAAGAAAAGAAAAACTGTCCGAGAGTTAGACGTTTTTGATTATTAAATCAGAAAAAATGATGCACAGAGTCTTGCGCTTGTTCCAAGTCGGAACTGGATCTGTTTGCCATGCCACCCACCATGATGACAATGCAAGAATCCCAATGGGTCGAATTTCATCCCATCTCCTCTTTGACGGAATCAGCTCCCATCGAGTTTGAAAGCAATGGACAACCCGAAGATTACATCGGTCTGAATAGCAGTTACTTGTATCTGAAACTCAAAGTGATCAAAACGGACAACACCAATCCGGGAGACGATGCTAAAGTAGCTCCCGTCAACAATTTCGTGCATTCCTTGTTCAACGAAGTGGATTTGTACTTGAATAACAATTTGGTCAGCAGTAGAATGGATACTAACCCTTACCGAGTGTACCTGGAAAATCTCTTGACGTATGGAAAAGACGCCAAGAACACTCATCTGGATGCTTGCATAGTTTGGAAACCTGATACCGCAGGTGAGAACAAGTTTAACGACACAGCCCTGGCAGCCGATGACGATCCTCACAATGTGGGTTTAACGACCGTCCAAAGAAAATCCTGCAAGGTCGTAATTTAGAACTGATGGATCGTTTGCATTTGGACATGTGGTTGCAAGACAAGTATTTCCTGAACGGAGTGGATCATCCAAGAAGCCAGACTTTACGTGCGCCGCGTAGAAGTGTTACCTAAAGCGGGAAACGACATCAGTCACACATTGAGCAGATCGACTGCCAAGTATCCGATACGACGCGTAGAAGTGAAAACGTTCACCATTGCTGCTGGCCTCCGATCCAAGATCGAAGATCATCTGTTCCAAGGACAGTTACCCAAACGTTTAATCGTTGGTATCGTCAGCAACGCAGCCCTCAGTGGAGCCCACGATCAAAATCCTTTCCAGTTTAAGCACTACAAAGTGTCCAAGATCTAAGTCAGTCGCGATGGCAAGACCTTGTGTACCAGACCCTTCGAACCTAACTTTTCCCAGAAAAATTACTTGAGATTGTACTTTTCCCTGTACAAAGCTACGGGGCAACTAGGAACCAACACCAGTCACGGTATTTCGTACGAAGATTATGTAGGAGATTGTACTTTGTGGGCCTTTGCTTTCACTCCAGACCAAGGCAGCGATGAGGGACATTTCCACTCTAAAACATCCGGTCAGCTGCGTGTGGAACTTCAGTTTGCAGAAGCTCTCACTGAGACGGTCAACGTCATCTTGTATGCCGAATTCGATAATACCATAGAAATCAACAGTTGGGAGAAGTCATTCTAGACTATTTGAAACAATAGAAGACACTTATCCCTCATTGAACGGTAGAAAATCTTTGGAAATGGAATGGGAGGATAGCGTGAAAACATAACCCTAAGACCAAGACGAGGTAGTGGTCAAGTCCAGAAAGCCAGAACAAGAACAATATTTAGTGTCGTGTTTTGCTAAACACCTGTCGAATAAAATTACGGAATTGAGTAAGAAAGATTGTTATGGATGTCAAAACGATCATTCCAGTCAAATTCAACACGATAAATGTATGATGATGAGTCAAGAAGAAAAACTAGACGAGTATCTGGACGAAGCTTGGAGTCTCATCTCGGAAGAAGTAGTGTTGCATGAGTGGTATAAAGGCTTGAGTGATCATTCCTGCCTACCATTGACTACTCTAGAGATCTATCGCATCAAATCTCTCTTAGTCCAGAGTGCGGAGACGGAGCGAAAAACGATTACTTGACAGAGCGTTTCAAACAAAAAGTCAGAATTGAATTGATGACTTATCATTACCTGTGAAGAAAAAAAACAACACAACAAAAAATGGATACCTGGGAACTTTATTACCTTTTGAACAATAGTTCGTATACTGCTTCTTGGAATCCTGTCGTGTGCGCTAAAGATGAACTACCTCATCGCAAACCTCAAGACCATCAAGCTTATATCATCAACACGGACGAAAGTCATCTCCCAGGAACTCACTGGGTTGCCGTCTACTTCCCTCAAGAGGATTGCGTGGAATATTTTGATTCGTATGGATTACCCCTTTGGAAGACGATATCATTGACTTTATGAGAAGAAATGCACAGACGACACGATTCAATAATGTGAAATTACAAGGCACAGATTCCATAGTGTGTGTGGACAATATTGTGTGTATTTTCTTCATCAACGCAGTCTTGGATATCCTTTAGACCATTTAGTGACTTATTTTGATCGTCACTCTTCTAGAAATGATGAGAAAGTAGATCGATGGTTTTGTGACCATTATGGTTATCTTTTGTCTTTTGCTAGGAAACGTAGTGTACATCAATGGCCTCATGACTTTCATCAATGGAAATCTCACATGATTTCACAACGTTGTCAAGCTTGTATAAAATAATTTGTTTGATGTTATTGCTAATTGTTAATTGTTAGTGGTTGATTGTTTGTTTGAATAAAAAATGTTGTGTTTGGAAAAAAAAAATGTGTGTGTCGTTTGTTTTCAATAAACACTGTGAATATATGCTCTTTGACTTTCTCTCTATCCCTCACCATGACATTCGCTACCATAACGTTCCAACTCAACAAAAACCAAGTAAGGATGTTTTCTATCGCGTCCGCATTTAAACCATATAAAGCGGGCTGGTTTCCAGTCTGGTCATCCACTGTTGACTCGTCAACCTATGAAGATGCCTTCCAGACTAGCCAAGCTGAACGAAGCTTACGTCAATTTACAACTTGTCAGGCTAAACCTGATACCGAAGCCGGAAGAGATAGAGATTGTCAGGCTGTTATCCATAGCCCAAGGCCTGATAGAAAAGGTCTTCAGAGAGGAAATCAAGAAAGAACAAGAAAAGTGGACAGAGAAGTACAGACTTCAGAAGCAGGGAAAACAGCAAAAAACAACAGCAGCACCAACAGCAGCAGCAGCAGGAACCAGACAGAGGTTTTGTCGACTGCCGTGTGGACACTAAAGAGTTCTCCTTCCCTTTCCGCAGAAGCAGGCCGTATCGTATAGGAAAGCCTGCTGCCAGACGGGGACGCAATCCCAGACAGTAAAAAAAGATTGCCATCACTCCCCATCAAAAAAACCCAGCCCTTTTCAGGGCTAACCCAATACTCTAGAAAAGAAATACTAATTCAATTGCCAAAACAAATTTGTGTGTTTGTGTCTTTAAAAAAAATAGAAGTGTGTCTATAAGCACTTCGTTTCTCTGTTTTGTCGGATTGTGTGTGTCTGTGCTTCTAAGTAAAAAGTCAATTTGAGTGTCTCTTTTAGGTCCGCGCGTTTGAT
This sequence comes from Megalonaias nervosa, assembly GCA_016617855.1. Lineage (NCBI taxonomy): Eukaryota > Metazoa > Mollusca > Bivalvia > Unionida > Unionidae > Megalonaias > Megalonaias nervosa. The sequence continues at coordinate 8,596 of JAECUM010095496.1, forward strand.
GTGATGGTAAGTTTTGGTGCCTGGGGGTGTTTTCCTTCACGACCGTGCTTCAAGTATATAAAGCGACGCGATTGTCAGTCTGGCTACCCATCGTTGATGTATCAACTTAAAAGAAGATGAACAGACTACAAAAACTGTTGGAACTCCAGATGCACCTGGAGCATGCCAGGCGCCTACTAGATGAGTTGGCTATGGAGGCGGTACAGGAGGAAGCCAGGTCAAAAGAAGAGGAGGAAAAAAAGAAGAAGGAAGAAGAAGAAGAAAAGAAGAGAGGGATCCTGCCTCACCTCATGATAAGACTTGAATGTGAGGTCAAACCTGAAGTGAATACGCCTACACAACCACTACCAACACCGCAGCCACTACCAGTACCACAACGACCGAGAGCCGCTGTCCGACAAATTGAAAATTGGGAGGTGGAGGCTTTGGAGGAATTATAGCGACAGCGGCAAGAATGGGAGCCGCAGCAGCATCATCCCCGGCTACAAAACAGAAGAAGACAGAGGGCAGTCTTCAGAATCCCAGAAACTGAAGATTGGAGATCTGAAGCCAGTCATCTTCCCTCTGCGTTCCCAAGAAGAAACATCAATTGGGAGCAGGACTGGAGCCGGCGATGCTTGTGTGGTGCCCGCCCTGAGAGATGTCATCATTAACCAGGTGCATTTGGAGTTCTAAACAAAAACAGCCGTTCTCAGGGCTAACCAGATCTCTAGAAAAGAGAGACTATTCAATTTGCCAATTTGTGTGAATGTGAAGTAGTGTGACTATAAACACTCACTTTTTTACTGATGTGTGTGTGTGTGTCTGTATGTGTGTGTGTGTGTGTGTGTGTGTGTTTGCGTTCGCACTCGTTTGTGAGGATAATATAGTGTGTATGTTTTATGCATTCTCATTCGTTTGTGAGGATAGTAAATATGGTATGTTTTATGCATTCGCGTACGTTGGTGTGGATAGTAAATAGGTGTGTTTTATGCATTCGCGTCCGTTTGTGTGGATAGTATATATATATGTGTGTGTATGTGTGTGTGTGTCTGTGTGTCTGTCTGTGTGTGTGTGTGTGTGTGTGTGTGTGTGTGTGTGTGTGTGTGTGTGTGTGTGTGTGTGTGTGTGTGTGTGTGTGTGTGTGTGTGAGTGTGTGTGTTTATGCTTTCGCGTCCGTTGGTGTGGATAGTAAATAGGTGTGTGTTTTATGCTTTCTCATTCATTGGTGTGGATAGTAAATAGATGTGTGTTTTATGCTTTCTCATTCGTTGGTGTGGATAGTAAATAATATGTGAAGTGAGTGTAAGGGATGTTTTCGTTTACGTCCGTGCTTGACGTATATAACGCGGAACGCTCGTCAGTCTGGCTACCCACGTTGACTAGTCAACAAGATGGAATTGTTTAGCGAGTTAAGAGACAGTTATTTTTGGATGATGGATGCAGCCTACGTAGTGAAAAGGCTAGAACAGGAATGGAACTATCCAGACAGCCAAGACTTTGTGACCAGTCAAGTCACTAGCCTGAAAGTAACCAGGGATCAGGTGGCAGGAATGATAGAAGAGGAGGTGAAAAAAATAAGAGGCTTCGTCAATCGTAAATATGTGAGAGTGGTGACATTGAAGGACGCACTTGATAATGTCGTCCAAGTGAGGTGCTTTTTAGAGCAAGCAAATTTTACGGAGTGGTCTTTTGTCCTGTGGGGATTAGAGAAATTAAGGAAATCTTAAGACCTAATGAGAAAAGTGATGAAAGAAGAGGTAACGAAAATCAAAGACACATGGGCAAAAGAGAGAAAGGAGAAGGAGAACAGAAAGAGAAAAGAGGAGTTTGAAAGACTAAGTCAAAACTGGATGAAGGTACAGGAAAAGTTTAGAGAGATGGGACATCCTGACTGGATTCCAGATGAAGGCAAGAAAAAGAAGAAGAAGGGAATTATTGGAAAAGTGAAGAGCTGGAGGAGAAATGGAAACAATAGAAGAAAAACGCAAAGGCCTTTTTCAGGGCCACTCCAATGCCTCGAAAAGATTTATTCTTTCTTGCCTAAAAAAATTTATTTGATTGTATCATTTATCTTTAAACTCTCAAAAACATTATTCTCTTATCTAAATTTGTTTTTAGTCAGTTGTATAATTTGGGTATAATATTATAATATCCACAAACACGGACGCGAATGATTCAAACTTTATATAGAAATGACACAGGTGGCATGACGTCACGGTACTTGCTATACACTATTCACAAAGACGGACGCGAATGATTCAAACTTTATATAGAAACGACACAGGTAGCATGACGTCACGGTACTTGCTACATTGTTGCAAGTGTCCAGTACCGTGACGTCACCCTACCTGTGCCATTCCTCTTGTCGCTATACAAAATTCCCATTGTCCCTATACAGTTCCAGGGTGTGCTAGTCGCTGTACAAAATTCCCATTGTCCGTAGACAGTCCCAGGGTGATATTTTGTCCGTATAAATCTTGTCCGTATACAGTCCCGAGGAGGGGGGTCAATAATGCTAATTCCCATTGTCCGTATACTATCCCACTACACTACTATTGTGTGATATATTGTCCGTGGCATTGGTTGCTATTAGTGTTTGGTATATTGTCAATGTCATATGCTGATTGTCCTGTGTGGTATATTGTCAGTGCCATACGCTGCTTTTAGTGTGTGGTATATTTTCAATGTCATACACTTCTTATTGCATGTGGCATATTATCAGTGCTATACACTGCTTGTAGTGTGTGGTATTTTGTCAATGCCATACACTGCTTGTTACAGGTGGTATATTGACGGTGCTATACACTGACTGCAGTGTATAGTATATTGTCAGTGTCCAATAAAGTTGATTTATGTATCCAAGTTTTGTAAAGTATTGTTAGACTTCCATGCCAGGAATTAAAAAGGCTCATGTACAAACTGAATAAAATATCACGTACCTTACGCATTTTGTCTAATCGAAATCTTTTTAAAATAATGCAAATATTGTTCATCGTGTTCATTAAACAAGTTGCATAATGTATTTGCAAACCTTTATTCTGTAATTGGCATGTTTCTAATACAGCACGCAACATCTTGCACAAATCAAGCATTCTTTTAATACGGAATGATCTAAAACTAGTAAATTGTAAACAAAATGTTTTGTTGCCCTGTTGTGTGTACGACTTCTACCTAAATCAAACTGGGTCAGCTGCTGTGATAATATGTTCATAAATTGACATTCTTAATATAATGGAAGCTCTTCAACAATATATCATTTTAAAGATGAATTGTTCTATTTGTATTACTGCACAAGGTCGAATTGATTGGTTTGGTTTGGATTGGCTTGGTTTTGTGGTTTACAACACGCAACAAAAGGTCATTAGTGCACAAGCAATTAGAGTAAAATACCCAGCCTTAGCCGATGCTCGGCTTCAGAACCCATCACCTTCGGTCATGAGTTTGACATCTTAATTAATGCGCTACTGCAGCTCCTCTGCAAGGTCGCAAGGGATAATTGCATTCCATAAGTGATACTGTATATCAGTAATCTCTGAGATCCACACACACACACACACACACACAAATAATCAAGGGAATTTCAGTTTCCTTCGCTTAATAGTTTAAAAGTTTTGATATGGCATCGTATTAGAATAACACTTTTTGCGCAGTATTCATTATTCTATTTACTACTTGACTAAGCCAGTTGGAACTTTTCTTATCTTATCTCCTCGAACATGTATGTATTATCAGCAGTTTGGAGGCCATTTTTCAAATTGATTGCCCAAGTGACATTGGTAAAAGGTTATGTCTGTCGAAATATAGTAAATTTACCCCACAGTGGCTCGTTACAAATAAAACACCCCTTATTAATACATGGATAGAGGGGTCGGAGGGAGGGGACCAGTAACATAGATCCAAGCCTATAAAAACGACAATCATGGTTCATATTGTAACTTACATGACAACGGTATCAATATTTTCCCACCCATTTCTCGAATCGATTTGACCAAGTGGCTTTGGGAAAAAGATCACTTTTGTGCTAGTATGGCCAATTTAGCACGTAAGGACTAGTTACAAACACAATTAAGGGTAAGAGTAAATAGACCGTGGGCGGGATGAGGTCGAGTAACATAGTTGATTTCTATATTAACTTCTTGGAGTAAATAAACTCCCCTCAATTTAGAGCAAAATGTATACATTTTACCAGTCTCGCAACTGATGAACTGAGTTTTGTGTTATGTATATCTATGTATACTGTAACTCCTGGTACATAGCGATTAATTTTTGTAATTTGTATTCATGGCTGTAAATTGTAATGATTATGGCAGCAGGTAGGGTGAATCAGACAACTTTTAGAGAAGTCCATTCTCGAAAAGAAAAAGCTGCCTACGAAAAATGAAAATACAAGATCAATAAAGCTAAACCACGACCTCTACCCGACCGAGGCCTCTCTAACCGGGTTAGCTCATTTTTGTGTTTGTGTTCTCGTTTACCTAACCGGGACACTCACTGTTGTCGTCACCCTCCCTGCTGCTATGTGAAACCAAACTGTACGTGAAATCCAACCACGAGCGGTCCCTTACAAGTATACATCATAAATATTTTCCCACGCTAAGTGCATCTATTGGCTGACACCGTGTGAATCAGGCCAAGTGCGGTCGCGTGCTTTTGTAATGTGTGTCAACAGGGGGCGACAACTCTTGCAGCCATAATTAGTATGTGTGTTGTTGTGTTGAACGGAACGGGATAACAAAAGGTGACAGAGTATGGTGTCTAAACCAAACATTTTATCGAGATCAATGCGATATCGCGACCGAGGAATCGCTTGAGCGTGCGAGAAATACTTGTTTTAAACTTAATCATATCTATGTCCAATGAAAACCCAAGTCTGGTAGATGTTTCTTAGTGTGTGGATATCGACTCCGCTAGCAGCAGAGAGGGTGAACCCTACAACTTTGTAGAGACCTTATTTTTGAAAATTAAGGGTTCCTACGAAGGCTGAAAAAAGAAGTTTTTGCCTTAATAATGAAAACTTCTTTAATTGACCAGATTTTTTCACAATCTGGTCACTACGCGTATGTCATTCACCCTCTTTGCTGCTATAAATTAAACAGCCAGTATAGATATTATCAATAATGAGTATTGGAGAACCACACTCAGCTAAATTAGCTCTACTGCTGCTATGATTTTTATCCAAAAATTATATCAAGTCCGTTGCGATATCTTGACCTAGGATCATGTAAATGTATTGTTACAAAACCAAAGGGAGCAGCTTGTGCTTTTGAAAAGAAATTTTTAAATTTATTCATGTCCATGTCGCCTGAACACCAAGTATAATAAATATTCTGCAGCGTGTGATTATCTACGCCATTAAACACAACAAAAATGTTACAGTTGTCTCTGATTACTTTTGGAATTTGTGTATATCTCTGTGTAACCTAAATCACGTCTGTATTTTTATGTCTACCTCGTGAAAATATTCTAGCTGGATTTGATTGTTTGTCCAGCATAACATCATCATACACTACTAAATTATTAATGAATCCATCCAGATCATCTACAGATGGCGCTTCATCAATATCAGTAATAAAGTCTATGACATTGTCTTCATGTAACGATTTTGCGTTTTCATTAAAATCTTTAAGTACTTCGTAACATCGCTGATCATCTACAAATGGCGCCACTAAATATAATTTATCCCACTTCAGCCATCGCATTATTAGATTAAGCAGTAATTGTGTCTTTCCACTTCCAGATGGGCCTATTATAATCATTCTGATAGAATTTGGTAACGCTGGATGGTGCTTTACTGGCTCTTGTTTTCGTGTCGCAGAAAAGTCAATTATATCCATATAATTAATAATATGAGTCTATATTGTGTTCGATGCAGAGCACCTACCGATACTACTGAATTAACGACAGTAACAACAAAAAATAAAAGACGTGCACTTACAGGCAAGTGTGTGAAATGTGGTAGCAAGAAATACAAATTTGTCTCCATGACTAAGTCAGGGACAAAGACAGGGGGTGATATCGCTGCTTTATTAGGAAAATTACCAGGAACTCCATGGGCTAAATACCCCGGTGAGAAACATTTACCCGGATATAATTATTGTGGTCCAGGAACTCGTCTCGATATCCGACTTGATGATCAAGATCAACCAAGACCCGGAGAGTATCCAGTAAATAAGATTGATCAAGCATGTCACGTTCATGATGTCGCGTATACAAGTAAGGATTTGCAACACCGACATCTCGCGGATGTGAAATTGATTCACGCGTTAAATTCTATACCTAATAAATCTCTCAGAGAAAAATTAGCTAGTTTTCTAGTAAAAACTGCTATGAAAGGTAAACTAGTGTTAGGGGCTGGTAATTAATTATATAACTATCATAATGGAATCTGTTTATTATTCCCCGAGAGGATTTTGGAGAGGCAAAGCAGCGATTAGTAAACTCGCCGAAGCAGCAAAAGTTGCATGTGATGTCGCTGCATCATGGTTAGCACGACAGGCAATATGGCAAATCTTCCTAAGTCCACCTAAAAGAATTCATTACGCGTATTTTGATGTTAGTGTCCCTAATGAAGTTCATCAAGCGGATATACTGTTTTTACCACACGATACCATTAAAACACGTGGACGAAAATCACGCACGTACAAATACGCGTTAACTGTCGTTGATATTGCGAGTAGATATAAAGAAGCGGAGCCATTATCAACAAAGACAACATCTGAAGTTGCATCTGCGTTTGAACGTATTTATCAACGTGGCGGTCTACGATGGCCACGGTTATTACAAGTTGATCCCGGTAAAGAATTTCTTGGAGTAGTATCAGCGTTGATGAAGAAACATAACGTTAAAATCAGACGAGGACATACTGAAATTCATCGTGATCAGGCAATCGTTGAACGATTTAATAGAACTCTTGCCGAGCGGTTATTCGGATACCAATACGCAAAGGAAATATCTACTGACTTCAAAGATAGATCTCGTGAATGGGTTGCAAGATTACCGAGTGCGATAGCTGCGTTGAATAATGAAATTACTCGTGCAACTTCCATGAAACCTTCTAATGCGATAAAAAAAAAAATATATACCCAATGGCTACGGACAACGACATGAATCTTTCTCTCAACCAGTATTAGGTAATGTTACAGTTAGATATTTATATGAACCTGGCGAACTTGAAGGCGGTAAAAAAGAGCAACCGATCCTATCTGGAGCGTGACTACACATAAAATTTCTAGCGTAGTTAGATCCACTGGAAGACCTGCCATATACAGACTAGATTCTACTGCCCCTCAGCGTGGATTTGTACGTGAACAATTACAAGTAATTCCTGAAGATACACAATTACCACCAAGCTCAATTTTGTAAACGTCCAGAGCCTCGACGTCGATTACACTCAAGACAGGTCAGCATCACATTATCACGTGTATGACCAAGATCACTATTAATTCTGTCTACGGTAAATTGTCTTGGATTATTATTCGAACACTGCCATAACATATTACAGTTGCAACTTGCGCAATGATTATTTTGTAGTTGCTTTAGTGTTATAATAAATTCAATATCAATATCAAAATCACGCTTATTTTTTTTGTCACGTTTATAACCAGCCAATTTTTTCTTTATTACAACATCGTCATTAGTAATTTCCTCAGTTATCACGTAATCTATAATAACCCTATGTAGTTGAGTTATTCTTCTAACACGAGATACTGCAAGATAGACTAAGTTTGACCATTCGATACGATCATCTACAATCCAGATATTTGTATCAGAGATAGTTAATCCCTGTGACGAATGAATCGTTATAGTGTATCCTAACACCCACGGTGATTTTTCCATGTTCAATGCGCTCTCAATAACATCACAGGCAACCAAAACAATGTCATTCAGTACAAGATTTTGTACTCGGACATTTTCAGCGTCTCCACCTGGTATTTCAACTTCAATATTCTGTCGTCGAGTATCTGCTGGGCGATAGCACAAAGGTACAGGTAGATCTGAAAACTTTTCTTTATGTAACGTAAATAATTTATCCTGTAGTTCATCACGAACTATTTTTCTACTCGCTACTATCAAATCAGCAGGTCTCCATAAAATCCAAAAATCACTCATAGTTGTCTCTGGAATTACTTTACGCATTATCTCACATTGTATTTTATCTGGTTGTAGTCTGATTAATCTTTTAAATTCCTTCAGCGGTTCATCAATAGCTCTATGGTCATCATGTATTTCTTCATAATAATCTGCGTTATTCTTTAGCCATTCATGTGGAGACTGTCCAACAAAGGGTGGTGGTTGACCATGATCGCCACACATAATCACAGCAGTATTCTTTGTCAATAACCATTCAAGAAATGTTTTTAGTGTTTCTAACGACACCATGCATATCTCGTCCCATATAATATATTTAGGTATATATTTTTCACCCATTCGCTCAGGAGTCCACGTGTCTCCGCACCATCTAAAGAAACTGTGATATGTACATGATTTTACTCCTCGTTGCTTTATTTCTCTAGCAAGTTTGTGCGTCGGTGTTAAAACAATCATATCTGATGTATTATTTATAAATAAATTAATCGTACGAGTTGTTTTACCTGAACCACCACACCCATTAAGATAAACGGTTTTATGTCTAGATACAGGATCATACACAGATGGTGCGGATGACTTTGATATTTGATTATTATTTTTGTAATATGTCTCCGCAATTTCAACATCGGCAGATTCAGAATAATTAATTATATTTTCTTGTTTTATCCTCCATGTTCCTCATTCACCATTACCGAGTTTTAATAAATCTTTATATTTTTATGTACATAAAATGAATCCGTAGCGACTCTGACAGCGTAACGAGGAAATTTATTTATCATCGATAGTAGGTTTATCGAAACATATGCCAACATCGAAGATCTTAAATGAGTAAATTGTGGTGAGTCGCCATCAAGGTAGCTCACAATGGTACCTAGTTTTGTTCCATCTGATAAATAAGCATTACATCTGTTTATAAACGTATTTTTCTCCGTTGTATCAGCGATTATAAAATCTAGTTCAGCATCGTCTATAATCAATCTTGTACACGTTCGTTTATGATCATGTGATCCTCCTTGAGTAAACTTACCGATTATTTTTCTACCGAGATCTTTTGTAAGTTTCTCATCGTACTCGTTCCTGCATTTATTTATTTTAATGATATGATCTTCATCAATATCAGGGAATTCTTTCCTGGTATCATCGATATTAAATCTGTCCGGTTCTGGTAACCAAACGTGCTTCTGTGAACTATACGATATAATCGCTTCAGTTACTCTCAACGATATTAAAAATCCAACATCAAGCATATACCGCAATAGTACTATCGGAATCCAACGTCGCTCTGAAAAATGTTTTCCGAACCAAGCATAAGTAATCGCATGGAGATCTTCTCTAAACTCGAATGATTCTACGTGAGCAAATCCTGTTAAGTCAAAATCTGGTAAGAGTCCGTTTATTGCAACCCTGGTCATGTCATGTGTAGGATGTCCGAATCTTTTAAAATATTTAGAACATTCTCCATATCCAAGAAAACTTCCAGGATAACACGCTACCATATCAACCGAGATAACATCATTGTAATCGTATTTGGTGTTCCATAATCCACCGTGTCCATATTCTATACAACTTTTCTTGACATCTTCAAGAAATTCCGATCGTGTCGTTTTCCATGAATTATTCTCCTGAGCGAAATGAGCAGCGACTGACGGAACAGTAAAACAGTTATTCAATAATTGTCTAACTATGACATCATCAGAGGTATATTCACGCCAAAGGCGTTGTGCAAGATGTTCCATTTCTTCATGGAGAGATTCTGTACGATAAATATCACCATTAGGTCGTACAAATTGATCATAATGATTATATTCCGAACTCTGAAATAACCAAACAGAAACAGGATCGGTTTTACTAATATTTTTAATAAAATCAAAAATATCACCGTCATAAAATTTAACCGTTCTATCTCGTGGGAATATCGTTACAGCAGCAGTCCATGCGTGCGCGTTATGATCAATAATATCTATCGGAGTTCCATTTTTTATATACTTCGGTTTGTACAAAATCTCTCCGGTTAACGTTTTTACTGCTATTGGAAATCTTAATTTTTTCTCTAGCTCAGCAACGTCGTTGATAGACGCTCCGGTATCTTTAACGGACTCTGCCCAGGTATTTATTTTTTTACGTCTTAAATCAGTTAAACCATTACCACTTATCGCGTTTGTAAAGTGTTCTGTAACTCGTTCAGCTACACAGTTTATTCTTGATATTTTCATCGGTTTGAGATCTGCGACATTAGGTTTATCATTCAGCGGAAATATTCCATAGACAACCGCGGTTACAGGGTATGATTTCTCATAATACGGTTTATCAATGCTAGTAAGTATTCCAGGTTTGGATCTGTTATTTAAGAAAACAATATTACCCCCGGACTGCACACGGACTGGATCACGCTTATCACGAATAATCCAGATGTCTTCTTCTGTATTTACAATAAATTTTATTAAAATGAAATATTTTTGATAATCAAGGTGATTAATAATTACTTTTCCTCGTTTGTCGTTCATCATATTAACGATATGTCCTATCCTGAATGTTGACCATGCATGAACTGCACCATCGTCACGAAATTCCTTCTTGGCCTCACGGATACGTTTAGTTATATCCGCATTCGTTAAAGCTAGATCTTGCATCGAAATACTAAGTTTATACTCGGGTAGTCTGTCAAGATCGAATCTGGTTGCGTAGGGTTCAATCACGGATAATTTTTCCATATTATAATTAAGGCAAATATATATTTAATTGAACATTAATCCTTTTGTATATGATTCAACCAAATCAATGCCACTGGTTAAAAATCGGTTATACGTCTCCGTGTAACAGAACATGTGTGAATAAATACTGTAGTTATCATATGCAATGCGTCAGAAATGGGAGTCTAGGACCAAAACCGTGTATCGTGTGTAGTGCTGGAGTGCGAGGAAAAACTCAACTGTGTGCGCAATGTGGTGGTAAAAAGTACAGAGAGTTGAAACGATATTACGATACAAAATATAACGCTGACTCTCCTATAAAGACCGAAGAAGATTATCTGGTTAGATTTTCAAAAAACAATGATTTAAACAAATAGTATTATATATATAAATGGAGCAAAATGAGTTTGTGTCACATCCAATCATCACTAATTATGAAGCATCTCGAGAAGGTGTGATTAGAAACTGCAGATTGAAAAAACCAGTCGGTAGGGTTAACAATACTGGTTATCTTAGATTTACTGCTAATGGCAAGAAAGATTATTTATCACATAGATTTGTGATCGAGTGTTATTTTGGAATAATCAAGGATGGGTGTGTGGTTGACCACATCAACGGCGATAAGCTTGATAATTCACTTGGAAATCTACGTATTATCACGCAAAGTGAAAACTGTAAGTTTGGAAACGCTGGCGGCGCACGATTTGCAAGACCTGTTAAATCCGTAAATACAGAGACTGGGGAAGAAATTGTGTTCAAGTCAATTAATTCTGCTGCCAAATATTTTGATATACATTCACGATCGGTACAATACGTGGCAGACGGAATTACAAGATCTACTTTTTCCAAAAGATTTACACAAAAAATAAATTTTCAATACGTTTAGTCTACCGTATTTTTAATGTTACCAAATGATTACTTGATACCTACTGAAACATGGTTGGGATACAATATGAGGTATCCACAGAAACATATCTATGAGAGATACCTACTGAAACGTTAATTTTCCCAAGGATTTTGTTTAGCCATAATTACAGTCACTGACTCTGTCAGGGGTTCATCATTATCACTGTCATTTTCACTCGTATTTTCACAATGCCCTCTTAATTGTCTTATACGAAAGTTCATAATCTTTTTCTGTTCGTATTCATGAGATAATTCTAACTTGATTTTGTCAATAGCGTTTGAGAGAGGTACAAACAATTTTACCTGATCATCAGTGACAGTTGCCAGTGACTTTAACATTCCTTGTTGGATAATTTTCATAAACTTGTAATCAGCGGATAGCGTAAATCTGTTCTCGTTCTTTCGTTGTTGCAATGAGTCAAAATCACATAGAATCTTTTCAGCATTAAGATAATCAGATACATTGATACCGTTATGTTGTAATTTTTTAATCGCAGAAACAATGACATTGATATTTTCAAAATTCATTATATAATAAGTATTTATTTAATATAAAAAAAATAGCCCGCCATGACTTTTTTTGTCAGGGAGCTGTTTTGTGTGTGATATATGGTTATATACAATGAAAATAATGATTATATACAATGAAGCTGATTATATGTTTATATACAATGAAGATAATGGTTATATACAATGAAGGTGATTATATGGTTATATACAATGAAGGTGATTATATGGTTATATACAATAAAGATGATGGTTATATACAATGAAGGTGATTATATGGTTATATACAATAAAGATGATGGTTATATACAATGAAGGTAATTATATGGTTATATACAATAAAGATGATGGTTATATACAATGAAGGTGATTATATGGTTATATACAATGATGATAATGGTTATATACAATGATGACATATGATTCTATGAACATGAAATATATACAAATGGTGATGACGAGGGAATCTTGTCTACGTCCAACAGATTTTGTACACTCTCCCCCATACAAAACCCCGGGGGAGTGTAAAAGGTACACCCCTCAAGGGTGTATGATAGGAGAGTGTATTTTTTCTGTTGTGGATTTCGAGGAAATGCTCCGGGTTTCCCCAATTAAATAGCATCAGTCGCCAAATGCAAGATAATATCTTTAGCATTTTTGGAGACTCGAACACGCGAGAGTCTGTAGAGCTTCGATCTACGTCCAACCGTCCTACCATTTCGGCCATCGTTCTCTTATCAATAATACAGTTGAATTTAAGTAATATAAAATATTTGCGCTGCTGCTTCACTAACAGCGATGCTTACAGAAAACAGATAGATCATTAAATAATTAGCGAAAAACGATATATATCGTGTTCGTAGGGACTGAAACTTCACATTTTTCTGTGTAAAATAGAATTTTATATTTCTAGTTTCCAAAAAATATATATAATTCTGTATAACATTGAGTCTATGCGTAAGCCGTAACAGCGGATATTGATTTAGTCATATAGCGGATGTTCTTAAAATAACTTTACGCACAGCCGTTATATGGAATAATCAATATGCAGCCACAGCCTTCTAGATAATAGATTTCGATTATGCACGAATTTTATGTAAACAAAGAATACAGTATTATAGACATCCGGATATTTTTTTTTTGTTATAATAACGCTCTATGAGCGTACATACAGGTTTATATTTAGTACTTCGTTTCTCGTGTCCAGAATGCGATTGTTTTGGTCTGTAAGTTTAAAGTGTATTCTTGATAATACCGGATTATGAACTCGCAGGTACACGGGATTAATTGGCTCTGATACAATTAACGAACCGGGAGGGACCAACGGGCTAAAACTGAATAATATGTACCCTTGCTGGTCCTGGCTAGACTTAGAAAGATCTACCTGATAGCAACCTTCAATAACATCACATACCAGATTGACTGCAATTATTGTTGTTATATTTACAATGCCTGGCGATATATGACGTCCGGCACCAAAGGGATTGTTATTGTGTTTTAGTATAACCGGTGGTGGGGCTATTTTTTTCCACGATTCAATTACTCCCGGATAATATTCTTCAATAAGATCATTTAATGATTTCTTCATTTCAGCGTTATTTAAATCTGGTATAATGAGTATTTGTAAGTTTTTTTATGTTATTTTATAATGATCAAGAAATACTTGTTTAGATTCTGGATTTGTGTAACGATTTCCATCGAATTTAGTCGCAGTGTTTATAATACTTCGATTGACGATGTATAAATCGAATAAGATACCATTTAAATGTTTTATTGACTCGATTATTTGCTGCTTTACACTTTCATTATAATGTTGTGATAATGAAATAAGTAAATTTCTTAAATCATTAAACGTTTTATCGTATTCAGGTTTAAGAGTATCTAAAAAATGTTTAATAAATCTTACATCAACAGTATAGAAACTAATCTTCGTCTTGGTGTCTATGTTAACAATAAATAATGCTTTATTCAACTTGGGAATCCTTTTACCGTCAAAATCGGTAAAGTAATATGTATCGTCGTTTGGAAATCCAAATCTTGTATTACTCCATGGTTGTTTTCCTCGATATTCTGGATCTTTAATGAATTTTTTTCACTCGTTTTAAATTCTTCTATTTTTGGTTCTGAAACTCCATTATAAACAGGTGGAACATCAGGCCATCCTAACACGGATCTAATCGAACTTTGATAAATATCTACGAGGTAATCAGGAGAATTTATTTCAATAACCGCTGATAGTGTTGGTTCATGAACAGTGATCGCTATTTTAGATTCTTTCCCTGTGATAGATTTAATTCTGCGTTGGAACTCATCATTAATCTGTTCTATTTGATAACTGCCCGTTGAAATTCCAACAACTTGCCAATCAGGTGTTCCATCTGGTTTATTGTTATTCGCAAATACCAGTGAATTATTTGGTTGTTGTCCACCAAACGGTTTTGACCTAATATTTGGCCAGCTATGATAAACACGTAACTGCGCTAATGCTATTTCCTTTGCTGGAATTGCAGTTGGAAAATTAACGCTAAATTCAGGATTGGTTGAACTTAATGATATCATAGTAGTTTTTGATGGCGTTGTATTAGCTACGATCTGCTGAAGTAATTCGCGCGACTCTGACATTATTATTATCGTTATTATTTAATTCTCCATCTTTCCGTTATTGTCACTAGCGATTATGAATGCTTCATCGTAGGTTTTCATTATCGTTACGAACTCCTCATCGGATATTTTACCATCACTGAGATACGATGAAATATACGAGCATAATTTAGTGTATGCGGCTGTTGCTGTGTGCAATTTCATTATATACTCGTTTAGTTTATCATTCGTACACGTAGATATTTTCTTAGAGATAATACTGAAAATACCTGCACATGTTGTTGCCGTTGAAACTATAATTGTTACAACTGCAGGCGCTGTCATCGTTATTGTTGATAGTAATAATCCAGTTCCAGCAATAACAGCAGAAACCGAATATACCATTATATCAATAACAACCATACGTCGACGATATTTTTTTACCTTTATCGTGTAATCGTCGATGATATTTTTAGTTTGGTTTGACACTCACATACTTGAGCGTATCTGTGACGTTGAACATCGATAAATGACTCTTGATTCATTATACTTATCTAGGTAACTAATTGAGGAGTTTCACACACAAATTCCAAGCACCACCAGTATAACGCTCTGGTTAAATTTTTATCAGATGCTTCCAGCAGAAATGTTTCTTCCGCATCTTTATTTATTATGACGGATACAACTCCAGAAAAAGTATCGGTTGAATGACGCCATGGAAATGTAGTAAATATACTAAATTTTGCTATGCTAAATATAGACAGCCTGCATATGCCAGTAATTTCTGCGGTGTGTTTGAGATTATTATCTTGCAGTGTCCATACTCCTAATCCTGATGCTACTGTGTATACTACGTTGAAGATCTGCTTGTGAGGCATTCCAGCAAGTAACTTTGTTACTAAATTCGTTTTTTCAATGATATTAGGAATTCCACTAATGATATCGTTGATTTTCATGTTAATGTCAGCGAGATTAATAATAACAGTTGGTGGAGTTCCAAAAAATTCGTTAATAACTCTGTTTACATTTCTACGAAAATTTAGAAATGTTTGTACATGATTAATATATTCAGTTCTAAATGTAGCAATTCCATCATTGATTGTCGTTAACGAAGTCGTTATTGGAATTTCCTTATCGTCGACGTATTTCTTCGTTGCAGCGTCAAAATCTGTTTCTGGTGTTCTGAGATTATTAATACCATTATTATTCATGTCGAGAAATGCACGCATTATACCACCGCGCACTGACACGTACTTGGATTCTTGATCATCGACGTATTTTTTTGTTGCTGCGTCTGTATCTGCGATTGGATCTCCAAGATACGTAATTTTTCTTCTTGACATAATAATGTCACCGGTAAATACATCACCAGTTTTCTTAACATAATCGTTAACCGATTTACCGGAATCCTGTATTTTACCTTGATCAGTGAAAGTAACGATATTATTAACAATCGCGTTGGGAATTCGTACAAGTACATCTAGTAGTTGTATGTTACTCGTTTTTAATCGTCCTTGTTTATCCTGAAAACGACGACATCATTTTGATCCACACTTGTGATATTTAATAAATCATCGATTTCATTTCTGAGTTGATCAAGAGTTGCATATTTAGATAAATCGACCTTCTTCTGATCTTTGCGAGTAGATCTTCCATAAATATCTACCATTATATTTACTGATATCTGTTTAAGTGTTATGACGTAGTGTAGTGAACGCGTGCACGACTTTATGAGGCAGTGCTGTTGATTTTGATACAGCATCAAGCACAGCGAGGGTTTCACGACCGCATATTGGAGGATCAGTTATTTTTTGTGTTGGTAGCGTTGAATACCAGATTGAAATATCACCGGTAACGTACTTTAAAAATTCTTTTGGTGGTGCTAATCCATACGAATCGAAATAAATAATTCCACGTGGATCAATTGCATATCCTACCCAGTGCGTGCCTGGGCCAGAGTTTTTATCGAGATTAATGATACCGGTTTCAATATTGTTTGGTTTTTTAGGTAATTGATCGCGCATAAAAACACCTCTGAAATTTTTTATTTTTAATTGCTTAGCAGCATTAAGTAAATCAAAATTGGACATAGGTGATATTAGTAAACTGTCCCGGGAAGTCTTAGACCCTTTCCGTATGAATACGGGGTCCCTGGTAATCTTAGACCCTTTCCGTATGAATACGGGGTCCCTGGCAATCTGAGACCTTTTCCCTTTTTTTTGATTCCCTTTCCTGTTGCTTTCTTTAACGCCATTCCAGCAGCTGTTCCAACAGCACCTAGCGCAGCTGCTTTTGCAACAGCTGGGTCTGCAGCAACTATTAAAGCTGGTATAGCTGCAAGAAGTGGAAATATACCACCCGATTTAGCGATGTTTTTGATGGCTCCCGCAGAAAGATTAAGTTTGACGCCTTTATTTGATTTTTTAGCTTCATTGAAGTTTTTGAACTGACGCTCGGTCAACGATAGTTTATTTGCACCGGTCATTTGTTCTCGCTTTAGCGATATTTTTATTCCATAGTTATTTTTTGATGTTGATTGCAGCTTTTTAATCTGACCAGGAGTCAGACTCACACTAACGTGATGATATGACATTATTAATATTATGGATGATCTAATTACATATTTTCTACTGGGGCATCAATAACTCTCATTCGTCCACCAACACCTTCGAGTAACATCGATTTATCGCTGAGTATAACAGCAATTGCTCTGTAATTAGGGATTAATGGTGCTGGTGCTACTGGCAATGTTACACGAGCTCTGAAGTGTATATCAACTATTGATTGTCTGGTTAAATCTAAATGTTCTAGAGAAAAGTAATAAATCGGATACAGCTTTGTAAAATCTAACTGAGATATTTGTAAACCAGTATCAATATTTTGATCACGACCCATGAACGACATAAGACGATGATATGCACGTGCTACATGATTTTGATCGAAATTCAGTAATATATCCTCGGATGGTTCTTGATGTCCATTTATCCTTAATGAAACCTCAGAAACACCGAGTTTATCAAACACCATTTGATTTCGTAATTGTGTGTTTAATCGTGCAGTATCTTGAAACACAATAAATATGTGTCGCGGTGCAGAAACACCTTGCTGTGATGCTATTTGCCACGTAAATAAACCATTAATATTACTCTGGATAGCATCTGTGGTCATAGTTAACCATGATAACGTTGATTTACCGCCTTGACTCATAAAAGATAACAACCGGTCTTCTTCAGATATTGACGGAGTCATCACTGGCATCCACAAGGAAAGTTTTGTTAGTATTACTATACCAGCATCACCAATGGGTCTCCATAATGCATCATTATCATCGCCTTTTCGTACAAGTACAACTGTATGTTTGGCTCCGAAAATAACTTTTCTGACATTTCTACAGAATCCAAAAATATGTGACAGTGGAATCGCACATGAAAATGCTCTCCTATTACCGCTTAACATTGATCGACGTGCTGTAAATCCTAAGTTAAATTCTGGATTTGGAAAAGGTAGATCTTCAACAGCAGCACCAGCAGGAGGAACAGCTCGATTATTGGGTTGTCGAAAAACCTGATTTCTACTGTCAGGGTGGTCAGAAGTATCCTTGACAAACATCATTGATGGACCAGCTGATCTTGAGTAATCGTCGCTGTATCTCGCAAGACCCAATATCGTTGTGGCAACGTCGACGTCTTTCTGAATTGATTCAATATTTTTCCGTCAATCATGTACGTAGCGCTATCAAATAACGACATAATACCATTATTAACAAAACCAACCCTAATTTCAGCTCCATATGCTACTGGTGCTGCAGGAACAGCGTTATTTATAATTTCACCTTCGACTTCAATAAATGCTTTAGCGGGTAAGAAATATCTGCTTGTATCCTGAACCTGTAGTTCGATTCGTCCACGCTGATCTGGTATTCGTGCGTCGTAAGAATAATACTGATAATCGCGCACAGACTCATCTTTGAGTACTGGTGCGTCCATGTCAAATGCGGGGTCAGATACGCGCTTAAACATCTTTATTATTATCGTCTTCGTCTAATTCGAAGACCACTTCGGGAAGTGAGACCACTTCCTGCTATCAGATTAGCGGTTATATTTTTTTCCTTTTCCGACATCGGGATATCAGCTAACTCTGCTAGTTTTTGATTAGCGGCTTGATTTATTATTTTACTTACACTTGCTGGCATCACTTCAGTGCTAGGTAATTGCACAGGTTGAGGTCGGGTCGCTTGTGGTCTGCGTATTAATCGTGATAGTCTATCTTTAATTGCTGAGAATGCTTTACTAGCAATATTACCAACAGCGCCTATACCTTTTTCACGAACAACATCAATAGCTTTCATTCCTAGCTGCTTTGCAATCGGTATTGCTTTTGGGGCTATTCTTCTAAACAGACCCTGAACAATATCACCTAATCCATCTCCGTAGGTCATTTTGTATACTGGTAATCGAGAGTTTATTACCCTGACCATGGTAGGTCCACGAGTATTGTGTATGATCATTTTATTATTAAGTGACTTTATAACTAATTACATACTTAGTCACTATGATAATCATCGGCGATTTCATTAATGAGGGACCGATAAACATTAATATCCATGATACCGCCTGTAAATAATCGTTTACAAATATCAGCTGCTTCATTAATGATTTCTGGAGAATTATTACCAGCTCGTTTTCCTCCAATGAGAATTTCTAATCGATCAACATCAGCAAGAACATTATTGGGGCAGGTAATAAGACCACTTCCTAGACCACTTCCAGTTGTGTCAGGAGCGTCTTGAAATTCTTCTTCTTCTTCCTTACTTGTTGTTTGGAGTTGTTTTGATTTTTGTTCTTGTTGTTGTAGCTTTTGTTGTAGTTGTTGTATTTGTTGTTCTTGTTCTCGTTGTTGTTGTTCTTGTTCTCGTTGTTGTTGTTCTTTTTTTCATTGTTGTTCTTGTTGTTTTAGTTCTTTTTGTTGTAGTTGTTTTATTTTTTCTTGTCGTTCTTGTTGTTGTTGTTGATATTGTTGTTGTTTTTGTTGATATTGTTGTTGTTGTTTTTGTTGATATTGTTGTTGTTGTTCTGGCGATAATTGTAAATACAAGATATAATTATCTATTGCACTGCTATATTGTATAAATTTTGGATCACTATTTCTAGCCTGATCAACGTCATAGCGTATGCGAAATATCCATTTGTACCATTTTTCACGACTTACAGGTTTATCAGCATATTCAGGTTTTAAATACTGTTTTCGATCATTGAAACTTTTCACAGCAAACGCAGCTAAATTTCCTGGACTTTTAATATTTTTAATATCATCAATAACACCTTCGACAAATTTGTCATTTATATTAATTTTTTCTTCTTGTTCTTGTAGACTATCCTTTATATCACCTATTTCAGCACCTTCAGGTTGATCTTCATCCTCAGGTATTTCCGGAACTGGCATCGCAGCAGCTATTTCGGCTGGAAGTTCACGTAAATTTTTTTTTGTCTTTTTTGTTCTTCTTGCTTTTTTTTCAGTTCCTTCTGCTATTTTTCCAGTTGCTTCAGCGGTTTTCTCTAACACAGGTTGAATACCTTTAGTGGTCTCAGTGATAGGTTTAAATAATTTTTTTGTAACCTCTTCAAATTCAACTTGAGATTCCTGACGCGATTGTAGTTGTTGCTTAACAGAATCACGAACGGGTAGATATTTTTTAATTGCCTCTAGTCGCCCTCGAGCTAATTTAGCTGAGTATGGTTCTCCAATACTCATTATTGATAATATCTATAATGGCTGTTTAATTTATAGCAGCAGAGAGGGTGGACGACAAACGTATGTGACCAACACGTGAAAAAAATCTGGTCAATTAGAGAAGTTTTCATTATTAAGGCAAAAACTTTTTTTTAACCTTCGTAGGAACCCTTAAATTTCAAAAATAAGGTCTCTAAAAAGTTGTAGGGTCCACCCTCTCTGCTGCTGTACTATTACGATATATGCTTGATAATAGAATTTTAATATCGTTGAGAGTAAATGAAGCAATTATATCATATCATTCACAAAAAACAAATTTGGTTGCCACAACCAGACGAGTTTGATGTAGAAAGTAATGTCAAAGAAAAAGTTCCTGACCTTCCCGAAGAAGAAATACATAAAATTATCAATAACGTATCTAAATTCAGAAGAAAAAAATAATGAGAAAGCAGCTAAAGATCTTGGTAGGAAAATAATCGGTAAGTTTACTCAAGGAGGATCATATGATCACAAACGATTGTGTACAAGATTAATCATAGATGATGCCGAACTAGATTTTATAATTGCTGATACAACGGAAAAAAAACACATTTGGGAGTCGGAATAATGCTTGCCGATCGAACGGGAAAAATGTAGGTACAATTGTGAATTACACTGATGGTGAATCACCACAATTCACTCATTTAAGATCTTCTATGCTCGCGTACGTTTCCATAAATTTATTATCGATGATAAACAGATTCCCTTGTTACGCGGTCAGAGTTTCCACGGATTCATTTTATATAAATAGTGCGTATTTAGATTTGCTAAAACCGTTACTCGGCAATGATGAATGGGGATCATGGAGAATAAAACAAAAAAAATATACTTGACTATTCCGAATCTGCAAACGTTGAAATCGCGGAGACATATTACAGCAATGACAATCAAATATTAGCATCAACAGCGCCATCTGTGTTTGATCCTGTATCCAGGCATAAAACCGTTTATCTCAATGGGCCTGGAGGTTCTGGAAAAACAACAATTGCGATTGAATTATTTCGACAGAGTTCAGATATGATTGTTTCAACACTCACACACAGGCTCGCCAGAGAAATAAATGAACGAGGAGTAAAATCACAGACGTATCATAGTTTCTTTAGATGGTGTGGAGATGAAAGGACTCCATCGCGGATGGGTGAGAAATATACACCCCGGATTATTATCTGGGATGAAATTTGTACAGTTTCGTTGGATACATTAAAAATGTTTCTTGATTGGCTGTTATTGAAGAATACTGTTGTGATAATGTGTGGCGATCATGGTCAGCACCACCCTTTGTTGGACAGTCTCCACACGAATGGTTAAAGACGTTTGTGGATTACTATGAGGAGATAACTGACGATCATAGAGCTATTGATGAACCTCTGAGAGAATTTAAAAGATTAATCAGACTACAGCCAGATAAAATACAGTGTGAAATAGCGCGTAAAGTAATTCCAGAAACACCTGTGAACGATTTTTGGAATTTGTGGAGACCAAATGATTTAATAGTTGCAAGTAGAAAAATAGTTCGTGATACGTTGCAAGAGAAATTATTTTTGTTACATAAAGAAAAATTTTCAGATCTACCTGTACCATTGTGTTATCGCCCAGTGGATACTCGACGACAAAATGTTGATGTTAAAATTCCAGGAACAAATGAAAAACAAAATCTTGTATTAAATGATATTGTTTCAGTTGTTGTTGATGTTATTGAGAGCGCGTTGAGCATGGACAAAACTCCGTGGAAATTAGGATACGCTATAACGATCCACTCGTCACAAGGATTGACTATCACTGATACAAATATCTGGATCGTCGATGATAACATCGAGTGGTCAAATTTAGTTTATCTTGCAGTGTCTCGAGTTAGAAGAATATCTCAACTGCACATTGTGAATGCTACAGAAAATAATATAATTAATTACCAGCCCCTAACATTAGTTTGCCCTTCATCGGAGATTTCACTAGAAAACTGGCAAGTTTCTCCCTGAGAGATTTATCAGGTATTGAATTTAACGCATGAATCAATTTTACATCTGCGAGATGTTGTTGTAAATCCCTGCTTCGATACGCAACATCATGAACATGACACGCTTGATCAATTTTATTTATTGGATGTTCCCCTGGTTTTGGTTGGTCTTGCTTATCGAGTCGGATATCAAGTCGAGTTCCAGGACCACAATAATTGTATTCGGGTATGTGTTTTTCTCCGGGATACTTTGCCCACGGAGCTCATGGTAATTTTCCCAACGACGCGGAAATATCACCGCTTGTCTTTGTGCTAGACGAAAGAAATTTGTATTTTTTGTACCACATTTTTCACACTTACCTGTCAGTGCACGCCTTTTATTTTTTGGTATTGTTGTTGTTAATCCAACGGTGGGGGTGAGTTCCTTGCATCGAACACAATATAAACTCATATTATTTATTATATAGATATAATTGACTTTTCAGCTACGAAAGCGCTTAAACAAATTAAGCATCACCCAGCGCTAGCGAAGTCTATTAGAATGATAATAACTGGGCCATCTGGAAGTGGTAAAACAGTTATTACTTAATCTCATCATGCGATGGTAAAAATGGGATAAATTGTATTTGATAGCTCCATCCGTGGATGATCAGCGATGCTATGAAGTACTTAAAGATTTTAATGAAAATGCAAAGTCGTTCAATGAAAACGGCGACAATATTATTGATTTAATTACCGATATTGATGAAGCGCCATCCATAGACGACCATGACGGATTTATTAATAATCTCGTGGTATACGATGATGTGACGCTGGTAAAAACAATCAAATCCTGCCCGGATATTTTCTAGAGGCAGACATAAAAACACAGACGTGATTTATGTTACCCAGTGGTATACACAAATTCCAAAAGTGATCAGAGATAACTGTAATATTTTAGTTCTGTTTAATGGAGTCGATACACATACGCTGCGAAATATTCATCAAACTTGGTGTTCAGGGGACATGGACATGATTAAGTTTAAAAATTTCTTTTCAAAAGCACATGCTACCCCACACGGATTTATCACAATAAATTTACATGATCCTAGGTCGAGATATGGTATAGGTATTGATAAAATTTTGGGTCCTTGATGCGTTCAGCGGAGGAAATAACTCTGTCAGGTAAACGATAGAGTAATTAAGCAGTTATTTTCCCCCTTGACATTGTCAAGGATATCTTACTGCGCAAATGAACACATATATAGAGCTTCCTCAGATCGTCTGCATGCACACACCGCAGTTGGACAACATGTAGAATCAATAATTGGATCTGTGTTTAGAGAAAATACCTATGAAAAAAGTACTTACTCCATTGATAGAAGTCTCAGCCGTGACTGAAATCACGGACACAGTGAATATCTCTGTGTGAATGAACAGCATATATATATATATATATATATATATATATATATATATATATATATATATATATATATATATATATGCGCATAATATGTTAATTATCGCCTGGAACAGATTGTAAACTACATCAGTATTGATTTATGCGTGTAAGATTGTTGTACATTTCGCGATTTCTTTTATATTTTATTCAGAATCTGTTAAGTATATACTAATCACGCATAAGAATTTCCTGCTAGGTAACTATATGATTATTTTTTAAACATATATTTGTAACTGGAGATCATAGTGTATTGGTTAACGCGTCTGGCTCTCATACTCGAGGCCCGTGGTTTGATTCCCCGTACCAGACATATGTCGGGAGTGGCGATCCGATGCCATTTTTTCTAATAATTGGGGGCCCTGTGCCAAGCCCTCGAACTTCAATAGGAATAAAAACACACTCTCCCACCATGTCACCACGTGGTGGGTGCACTTTTGCACTCCCCGGGGTTGATTATGGGGGAGAGTGTGCAAAATCTGTTGAACGTAGAGAAGACTCCCGTTTGTGTTTGTGCTGTCCCTTAGAGATAAGTTTATATGTTTGTGCTGTCCATAGAGATAAGTTAGTTAAGTCCCGAGAGATAAGTTAGAATTAAGATTACATGTTGTACTGTCTCTAGAGATAAGTTAGAATTAAGATTACATGTTGTACTGTCCCTAGAGATAAGTTAGAATTAAGTTTATATGTATCCTCTGGACCTTCTAGGATGTTGTTTGGCAACCTAGGGGTTCACATGGGGGTTGTGCCGTTCCATAGAATTAAGATTATATATGCATCCTCTGGACCTTCTAGGATGTCGTGTGGCAACCTAGGGGTTCACATGGGGATTGTGTTTCGTCTAATTTCGAATATCCTCTGGACCTTCTAGGATGTCGTTTGGCAACCTAGGGGTTCACATTGGGATTATTTCGAATGCCCCTGAGCCTGTTAGGATGTCGTTTGGCAACCTAGGGATTCACATGGGGTTGTGATGTGATTATATGTTTTATAAATATTTTTTTTCTTCAGATTTCAGAAATATATTTATTCAGAAATAATTATTTAATTACAGCAGCAGGGAGGGCGAGACCACTCGTACGTGACCTATACGTAAACGAGTCGCAACGCGTTAGAAAAATACACGTCAACGAACGAGTAACTAACAAACAAGATTTCGTTAACGCGGTCTCCGCAACAACGAAATGGATTCAATTTAGCGTTATTGACTTTATTTTCAGTCTTTGTAGGAACCTTTATTTTTTATAAATAAGGTCTCTACAAAAATGGTCTATTCACCCTCCCTGCTGCTCCTGGTCTACATAAAATCGGGGGTACACTACCCCGTCACATCATTATTTGTAGGACTTTAAAATCTGTGTCGTCATCACCCTCTTTGTCTACCTTGGTCGGCTTTTTCGAAACCGTATTTCATACACTCTCATACCATATGGCGCACATACTGCGTGGAACTGATGATGTATATTTTGTAAAAATAAAGCACGACTCATTCTGGTCTTCATTGGCCTTTGAACTTGTTGCAGTTATTAAACTACGTCGATGTTTAACTGAAATGATAAGATAAAACAAAACACAACAAACATGTATAAGGTAACGATGCTGTGTGTTAATAAGTTGCTAAAACAACACTCATTATTAAGTGGGTGAGCAAGCAACAGTGTTCGCGAAACTTGGAATAGCAACATACATCAACGATAGCATGTTTGCAAGTTGTGGTCTAAATTTAACAAAGTCCGAGAAAGTGAAAAATTTCACAAACTATTTGCAAAATTAAAATCAAAATATTTACTACCCGTTTAGGAATGAATATTAAAACAAATAAATCCAAAATCCTGCATGGATGGTTCGAAGTTAACACCAGTTTGGCCTGTATTGATAGGTGTCTCGTAGGATGTTATTGTACATAAGCGAAGCTTAAAAACTGCCGACACCTAATGGTGCCAAGGGGATGTAAACAGCAAGAGTTGTAGTCCTTGGTCTATGTGATGTAGACAGAAAAGACGAATTTTCGTCTTTTATGGTTGGATTCGAGGGGTTTCAGGCTTATTTTCATAATGCTACCGTAATCGGGGAATAGAGTAAAACCTGTGACTAGTAGCGACATATTGGAATGGACAAAAGTGGTCAGTGCACATAGGTGACTACTAAACACCAGGTTCACCTTTTAAAATTGGTTTTTGACCAGATAGCATGTACTGAATATGGTTACCATTATTATTATTATTATTATATCAAAATTGTTTTATGTACATGGTACAACAAAATCATAATTAGAGGAACATGTTGGTGTCTCCTAAATTTATGTTCCCTACAAGATTACTGTATGCGGCTCACTTTAATCAATCCTATAAATGAAATTATCACCAATTTAAAAAATATACACTGATCTTAGTTTTTCTCACTATAAAAACAATATGTGGATTAGTCAGCTGTTCATCTCACCAAGATCAAAATATAATTTATGTGAGGGGCCTGTGATGAACAGAAAATTGAAAGAAGCTGTATATCGCTATTTGATGTGACTTGTGAACTGAACTTCACCAATCTTTGCAGTAGTGATCTCAAACACGTGGCTCACGGGCAGCATGCGGCCCGTTAAGATGTATCTTGTGGCCCACAAAAGGATTGGTGTTACAAGGTGTCATGAGAGATTACAAAGGTAGTGAGGCCCTTGGGCCATCAAAAATGCTCTCATGCCTACGCAGGGTGGTCTGAGTGTGAGACCTCTGCTTTACAGACACATTTTTAATACTGAATGACCCCGGCCCAAATGGAAAGGTTGTTGTTGTTATAGGGTTTAAAGCCATTTTTCAGCACAAGATAGGCTATACATAGCGGCCAGTATAAATGGTGGAGGAAGAACCCGGAAAAACCCCGGAAAGAACCACCGACCAACTAGAAGCTACCGGCAGGCTTTCTCACATACATACACTGGCCGAGCCCGAGACTCGAACCCACGCAGACAGAGGTGAGATGGCAGTGATCCGTAACGGTGAGCGCTTTAGACCACACCGCCACTCGGGGCCAAAATAGAAAGGGATGTAATTTATATCTTTTCTCAAAGACAAACATTTTTCTTCAGAGATAACTTTAATTCACATGCAAACAGATAATAGTATCAAACAATACCTGTCATAAAAGGTGACATTCATTTCTGCTGTAATAACACATCCCATCATTCAGCAAACAAACTGCTTCTTCCTTCTTCACCTACCTTAATGATAGGAACTTAATAGCTTTCAAATTTGACATAGAGACACCTTTGATTTACACCATCAATCTAACTGGAGATATCAGTATAAGCGAGAATGGAAATGTTTCTATATCAGTTCACTTGATATTCCTTTATCTAAACAATGCCTTCTTCATGAAGCAAAAATTCAGTTTGCATACAATGAATGGTCAGTGTAGATACGCTCTAATGACCAGTTAAGGCAGGGAGAAACCATTGTTTGATAAGGAAACACCTGACCACTCATCACAGAAGGCATGTTACATCCAGGATATTTATATAGAAAATTTTGAATTGCCATTGTGAACAAGTGACTGCTGAGTAAGGTGTCTGTAAGGACAGATGTGACTATATTCAAAGGAGAAAGACAACAGCAGCAGTACAGATTTTTAGTTCACAAGTTACCAAAGTATAAGATGTGTACACATGTAACATATATAAATGGTTGGGTGATGGATGAACATATGCACTCCTATGTGTGTGTATTAGTGTGCATATATATATATATATATATATATATATATATATATATATATATATATATATATATATATATATATGTGTGTGTGTGTGTGTGTGTGTGTGTGTGTGTAAATATTTGTTGGAATATTATAACCAGCAACAACCACACACAACGGTCACCCATTTCTGAATGAAAGACTCCAAACACACACCTCAAATTTTATATAAATCAGCTGGTCTTCACTCTAGGCAAAATATGGGGAATGAAAGCCCTGAAACATGCTTTGGAGCATTTGGCCCATCACTGAAGATTGGAGTCTCTCATAAAAACAAATTATAAAGATGAAACGGTAATGTGCTGATCGTGTATAGAAAAATACCTGACTCATCATATAGAGCTCCAGAAGATGCTTCCACCTTCACATTAATTGTGTTTATGTGACCAATATGTCAAATGTAAACATTAATTTATGTCCGAATGAGCTGGCATGTTATTGTGCAAAGCTTCTGTTTCCTGGCCTAATGTAGATAATGGAAACCTAATTTTAATACGTCATGAAGTACTGTCCAAGTTATAGTTTATATCATGGATACAGGACTATTATTATCAAGGATATGACTGATCTATATCACAAAAGAATGAACAAATTTGCCAATGTATCCTCTTCGCTTTGTCGGTCAGGAGTCAAGAAAAGAAAAACATGAAAATGTCACTTCATACTGACATAGCATTTATTAATATTCACGTCCTGATTTTAGGAGAATCATAAATGACATTTAGAATTATTACAAATATTGAAAGTATAGAAATTTCGTTGAAGCCGTTACAAATTACTGGCACGATTACCCTTTGATGATAGTCTATCACATTTATCCCTCTTTAATCCTCACCCAGCTGCAATCAGAAACAGACCCAGAACTGTGGCTGTATAATGCACTGGCTGATCAGTGCCGCAGTTCAGGGTTTATGCAGTTCACCTTAAATTATAACAGTGTGCACTCTAGTCTGCTGGTGCATTATGCAAAATAAGATCTTGTTCTACACTCTCTGAAAATGGGTGAGCAATATACATCCATATATACAGCAGTACAACAACAATCACGCCCACACAACATGCATAATTCACAGACTAATGTAACACTCATAACATATAAAGCATAGTGCACCCACTACAAAAATATTCTTGGCCTAACATGTAATTTCTCTAACTTCTAAACATCTCGATACAATAAAATGTGAAATTTAAATCTGAAAATTGAGCAAATATCAATTGGGTTGCATAAGATATTTATCAGCAAGAACATTCAGACTTGTAATATTACATCATTTTCTCCGATTGGTTTCTATTTTGCATCACGTTACTATCAGAAAATACAATAAGTACATTAATATAGAACGTGTATGATAGTATTATTTGTATTATATATATATATACATATATTTGTTTCAAACTAAATCCTTCGAGCGCTCATTCAAATCACTGACTGTTAAGGCAATAGGTTACTTGTACTGTTAAGGACAATACATGTTAAGCAATTAGCCAAAATGTCTCCGTCATCGACCAGTGTCACCATACTTTGCGGTGGCATATCATCGTTTGTTGGAAGTATTCTGACTTTAGATGTAGCAGAAGAGTCGTATGCCTGATTGTGGGATGGACCAAATCATTATTTTGAATATGTTGTTTTTCCTGTTTATAAGACACGCATGCGAAAATATTTATGAAAAAGGCGTTGAGGTGACAATGCTAAGCCGACTGATTTCATCGCTAAAAGCTGTTTGCATTTACTAAGTGTGCGCGATAGTTTTCTTCCTGGTAAAGATTTTGTTTTAATTAGCAATGGATAGGGAAACTACCCGGATGGAAAAATACCGTATGTATATACAGAAAGTAGACTTACAATGATGTGGAATGCAGCAAGGTGTGGCTATATTGTAAATGGGGACCCAAAGTGACCGACGGTCTAAAGCTCCCACCGTTCCAGATCACTGCCATCTCAACTCTGTTTGCGTGGATTCGAGTCTCGGGCACGGCTAGTGTGGGTACTTAAGAAAGGTTGGCAGTAGCTTCTTGTTTGTCGGTGGTTCTTCTCAGGTTCTTCCTCCACCAGTTATAACTGGCCGCCATGTATAGCCTATCTTGTGCTGAAAAATGGCGTTAAACCCCATAACGACAACGACTCTATTATAAATGCCCAAAGAATGCTGTTATAGGCAGCAACATTTTCGATTTATTCGATCTTGTTATATTCAGGTCAAAGATGGAAACATCAGTGGTGGGTTTCCTGGATTTAGTTATATATTGCACACTGTTTGGATTGATACTTATTGGGGAGTTATATGTTGCAAACTGTTTATATTGCTCTTTTGGGGGGAGTTTGAAGTGGAGCTCTGTAGTTGGAATCTGGGTCTGTGGCATGCGTGAACGTATATTCAGGTTACATAAAAGCCTATGGGCAACCTGCCCTGCCAGTTGTTCTATTGGACAGAAATCTAAAGGACAGCATATTTGTGTCGATGATATAATTTCTAAAGCTAAAATATTACATGGAAGAAAAATAACTAATACCTCTGATGAAATATAGTTTTTAATTTAAGTACACATTGAGTGCAACTAAGATTTTTAAGTCATAAACTAATGATTAAAACAGGACGAAGGAAAGAAACGTGATAGAACATACCGATTTTGTGAACTGTGCAGGAGAAGAAATATTAATATAATAGAGGATGAATTTCATTTTGTTAGCATTTGCCCAGAATATGATATTATTAGAAGACAATATCTAAAAATATTTATTATGTACAACCAAGCGTTGAAAAATTTGTTTCGCTTGGGGCTAGTAGTGATGTTGTGAGGCTGTATAATTTATCGATCATTTACTAGAAGTGAGGCCCTTTTATCTCTATCCGAATAAAATCATGTGAAAATGTTACTATTCGGAAATAAGTGTGCAAATAAGCGCAAAAGTAAACCAAGAATTAGTTTTTCATAAATGGAATTTTGCATTATGGGCTAGAGGACTAAATTACTGAAATACTGTTTATCTATCTATCTATCTATCTATCTATCTATCTATATATATATATAAATGTCGAAGAAACATATTTGGGCTACTGTTACGGACGATACAGGTCAACCAATGGATCGTTCCAATTTTGAACGATAAACTCCGCCCACTTAGTTACTGTTGGTACGGCTCACAAACTATTGTGGAAATAGCGGATCCAGTTGCATCAGCAACAGATTCATTCGAAAATATTTTCGACAATATTTCTGAAACATTCTTACATGATTGGAAGATTCTTTCAGAACGTTCATTTAAGAAAAGCTTGAATTACTACACACTATATTTTCACGAAATTAGCAATTTGATGGCAAAATCAGGTCAAAGTTACAACATATTGTGGTGATCTATGTGGATTAACTATCGTCCTGACAAACTATAAATTAAAATTTTGCTACAAAAGGACAAAATAACAAATTCTTTCCGTTCTTGCAAAGTTGTTCATTCTTATTACTTTTCAGATTTTCTAGTATGGCTAAAGTACTCTTTAACAAATTTAAAATAAACCTATCGTTTTTTATCCGTTACATTTATATCGTCACGTATAATTGGCTTATAAGAATAAAACAAATATTTTTATATCTACAATTAATAATTTCAATATGTTTAGGAAAACAGATATTAAAGTTAAATAAATAAATAAACACTTTATACCATATTGCCTGAGTGACTGCGGGAAATGTTTCACTTTCTTTTCGCCTCAGTAAAGTGTCTCGTCAGTTGGACGGAGATAACATTGCATAAGGGTATCATTGATAAACCAATAAATTGAATAATAATGTCAGTCTGCATCACATGTTCTCCAACAACAGCGGTAATCCATTTTTCTGATACATTTGCGGTGATTTTCTGCGTAATCTTTCAAATTCCTCTGCAGTGCAATAAGAGAGTAATCAAGCGTGGACTCATGTTTTTGAGCAAATATGGTGGATAGCAGTGAAATCAATACCCACTTTGGTTGGTCAATGTGCCCAATTTGATTGACGGATCGGAACTATCCATTAGCCCAGGGGTATACAATCCCCCGGCACGAGGGGCCGTATCCGGCCCGCGAACGTGTTCTGTCCGGCCCTCAGGGCAAATTAAAACAACACAGATATCTGGTCCATGAACAGTAATTATATTAAAGAAATTCGAAATCCGTTGGGCTACTAAAAATAATATTATATAAAACCTTCATGTCAAGTAGTAGTTTATTACAACATTTATTAATGTTAATTTCATTTATCAAGTCGCTGTTGTATAGAACATGTAGCGTTGTGTTTGCGGCCCTCGAGTGGTCTTCGAAAATGCTATCTGGCCCTTGGCCGAAAAAGGTTATGCACCACTGCATTAGCCAATATATCTACGTCATCATCTTATGTGTTCGTACACTGCAGCAGGAATGCATTTTTTATTGGAAATATTCTGACGCTAGATTAGTAGTCGAGTTTTTTGTCAGATGGACTAAATTATGTCTTAATGTGTCGTTTTGTCGTTTTTCCTTTCCATATTTATCTCAGACGTCACATGCGAAAATATTTATGTAAAAGACATTGAAGTGACAATGCTAAGATAACTAATTCTTCGCTGAAAGGATGTTTGCATCTATCGAGTGTACGCAATATTCGTTTTCATATGTATTAAGATAGTTAATATTTCACGAAGTGCTTTGCAACTGTTTCATGTTTCTTTTCTTCCTTGTAAAATGTGTGGGTTTAATGGTTTAATGAACAATGAAGAGGGAAACTACCTGTAGGGTACAATATCGTATATATTAGATGACAAGATCGGCGACGGATTGTCTGGCTTTATTTACATTTTGCACACTGTTTGGATCTATATTTGTTGGGGAGACTTTATCGCACTGTGGCCCATCTGGAGCTGTTGAATGCGTGAATCTTTTGCTAATCTGATGATAGGATTCAAACCTGCAACCCCCTTGTTGTGAGTCCAGCACGCTCACCACAGAACTTATTAATAGGATAATCATGTATCACTGATATTAATTTAGTTTTCTCTAATAATATACCTATCATTTTTGGGGTATGAAAACTGCTACAAATACTAGATGAAATGGTAATCTTTTAAAATTGTTATGGCTTAGAGGAATTTATCCATAACAAGACTGGAAGTTAGAAAAAAATGTCATGTCTAAGTTTTAGCAAGTGGTTTTGCTTTGTATTTCAAGCAGATGATGTTATGTTAGCAAATGAGATATCATTTTGAATTTTTGTGAGCAAATCTTGCTGTCAAAGATGTAACAGATTTGTATATCCTTTCGAGATTCATTACTTTTAGCTTTAAAAGAAACTGGATTGGCTTCTGAAAGTTATTGACTTTTTGTAAACTGTAATAATTATTGAATACATTGATTTTATTCATACTAGGATTTTATATTTGACTAAAATGCATTATTTTACCGCCATTTAATGTGATAATAATATGTATAAATTGGACAATTGTGTCATTATTATGTTGTAGAGTGTGAGCTTCTGGTGGGGTTTATAAATCCTCATAATATTTGTATTAATGTATTTTTCTTTTTAAATATTCGTGCTGCATAAAGTATTATTGTAATAACTGGGTCTAGGAAAGGAAATAAGTGACCTGACTGACCATATGTGTTATTTGCTGTTTGCATGCAAAAAGATACAAAGCCCCATTAAAAAATCCACGCGTCTATCTGGAAGCAGTACAGACTCAGATATCCTGTCACATATTGTGCCCGTAGATCAGGGTCTATGAATATGCCCTTCTGGTAATTTAAAGCAAACCAAATAGACCCTGACCTCGCAACACATTATGAGATGTCAAATGAATTATCAATGATCTTTGCAGTATTGTGGGCATTTGACACAATTAAAGACAGTACATGTATTATGAGATCAGAAATCATCATAGTAATCAGTTATGATAGGCAGCTCCATCTGTACTGTTTATTGATTCCTGCTTTGGAAAACTTTGTACTTTAGATTATATAAGACTGATTTCAAGTTTGTTTTCACAGACGCTCACCAATACTTGTGTTTTGTTTCGTGGGTTTAACGCCATTTTTCAGCACATGATTGGTAATAAGTGGTGTCCAGTATATTGAGTGGAGGATAACCCAGGAAAAGCTCATGGAAGAACCACTGACCTATTGAAAGTTTCCTACAAGCTTTCATGTATACATACGTTATCCTAACCAGAGACTTGAACCCATGCAGAGGTGAGAAGGCAGTGATCTATTGAGAAGAGAACCTTAGATCACTTGGCCACCCATGGCACCTGATACTTTTGACTCAATAGAGGAATTACATAAAGTCTAAAGAGTGTGCGTGCGTGTGTCTGTGACTATACAGACCACATCCAGAACTGGAAGATTGGGATACTGCTTTTACTAAGATACAAACTTATCATTGTTTGTTTATCTGTACTCTCATGATGCTCTTATATTCATTGTTTCAGTTTAATCTATTTTGAAAGATGTCATTGTGCTAGTTCTGGCATTTTTCAGGCTCCTTTTAAAGGAAGTCTAAATTGTGTTCCTTAATCATCATTCCCAGTCATATGTAAAAGTTAGCTTGTAAAATACCAGATGTTGAGCAGACATTTACCATTTTGTGTAGAAAAGTTGAAAAGATACTCCCTAGTTGTTTTGCCTGTCTTGTATTTAGAAAGACAGTAAAATCAAATTAACCTTGAACTTAACCTGAATCTGTGGTGTGAACAGACGGACGGACATGTACATGGATGACAAAGTAATTGGTGTGTTAAGCTTCTTTCAAGGTGAGCTTGACAGTTAAAATCAGAAATTGTATTATTTCCTTTCATTTCTTGCACAGAAATTTAAATTCAATTTTTAAATGTGAAATTTACCCTACAATAACCCTTGGTTTAATTCAATATTT
Organism: Megalonaias nervosa; assembly: GCA_016617855.1. NCBI lineage: Eukaryota > Metazoa > Mollusca > Bivalvia > Unionida > Unionidae > Megalonaias > Megalonaias nervosa. Next base: position 43,145 of record JAECUM010095496.1, read on the forward strand.
AATCAGATTGTCCCATGAAGAGGCTGTCAGACAGATGAGAAAAATTAAATTGAAAATGGCTTCCTTATTGTTCATGTGATCATATTTAGTGGTACTATGTCTTGTAATTGCGTGTCTCTGTGTGTATGTGTATTTGGGTGATTTATATTTATAACGTAGCTTTAAATATTTTTTCAGCCATATCGCTACGATATCTGCAGTGTGGTAGTGTATAGTGATTTAGATATTTAAAGTTAAATTACCATATGGAGTAAGGTTTGGAACATTACATGGCGTTGTTCTGGGTAATATTCGCAAGAAAACAAATATGTGTTGTATACTTTCTTCAATTAAACATCAATATAGAGATAATCCAATTAAATACTTTTTAAATGATTGTTCATTAATTGAGATGCAATTTGTATTAAGTCGAGGAGTAAAAATTTGATATTTCCTTCTACCCAAAAACAGTGTCTGGGAACATGATTGTCACGATTGTTTAATGACTCTTTTATTAATGGAGTCGCTTTAAAGAGTCTTGATAGATAATGTGTTTCTTTGTCGGATGACTGAAAGATGGAAAAGTTGTAGAAAGACTCTTATTCCAGCTTGTATTGATTGGAATCTATTTACGTCACAAGCTATGTCACTAACAACTGGTGCAGTCGGATATATTATAAATAAGGAAGCCTTGAACCTGTTGCCATTTTGCATAGAAATGTAAGTTGGTGTTTTTGTAGTTTGGATCCATGACTTTCCAGTCTAATTTTTCTCGACATAAAACTTCAATAGTTACTATTTGTGTTGTATTGGCTACGATTCTGGCTGCCTATAATTAACATTTTTGAGCTCACATTTCTCTAGTAATGTATAGTCTTAAAATGACAAAGTTTGACAATTTTAAAATATCTTCTGCCAAAACAATTTATTGTTGTGTATTCGCATGTTTTTGTTGTCTTTTTTGTATCCATAAAATCCCTAAAATTTTAAATTGTCTCATAAAATTAAAAAATGACAAGTGATATTTAGATGTTACTGGGTCATTTGTAGTCATCGGAATAGCTTATACTAAAATAAAACAAACACAGGGAAAATGTATATACTTATATTTTGTTGTTTCTCTTTTTATTTATACCTCACCAAGTAAAATTGGAAACATAGATCAATGAAAAAAATACAATTCACGAAACAATTGGAATTATGAAATTTTCCCTTGGACAAGAATTAGGTAATTCTGCGAAGTCCTCTCAAGAGTAGTGCACTACAGGTGTGTAAACCTGTGTCCCTGAAGTGTATCCCATTTACCACATTTGTGTCATTCTCACAATGTATGTAGAAAACACATCATATGAGTCAAAACAAAAATGTAGTTTTTCAAAACATGTAGACCCGAGGACATGTTTTTCGTCTAAAGTCAAATACAATCCTCTATAAAGGAAGCGTATAAATTCTTTCCCTGAGGTGGACCTCCTAATGTATGTGGATTACAAGGTCCTCCTCATGTCGGTAATGCTTGTGTGTGTGTGTGTGTGTGTGTGTAAATATTTGTTGGCATCTGTATTATAACCAGCAACAACCACACACAACAATCACCCATTCCTGAATGAAAGACTCCAAATACACACCTCAAATTTTATATAAATCAGCTGGTCTGCACTCCAGGCAAAATATGGGGAATGAAAGCTCCTGAAACATGCTTTGGAGCATTAGACCCATCACTGAAGATTGGAGTCTCTCATTAAAACAAATTATAAAGATGAAACGGTAATGTGCTGATCGTGTAGAGAAAAATACCTGACTCATCATATAGAGCCCCGGAAGATGCTTCCACCTTTATATTAGTTGTGTTTATGTGACCAATATGTCAAATGTAAACATTAAGGTATTCCTGAATGAATTGGCATGTTATTGTGCAAAGCTTCTGTTTTCTGGCCTAATGTAGATAATGGAAACCTAATTTTAATACGTCATGAAGTACTGTCCAAGTTATAGCTTATATCATGGATACAGGATTATTATTATCAAGGATATGGACTGATCTATATCACAAAAGAATGAACACATTTGCCAATGTACCCTCCTTGCTTTGTCGGTCAAGAGTCAAGAAAAGAAAAACATGAAAATGTCACTTCATACTGACATAGCATTTATTAATATTCACGTCCTGATCTTAGAAGAATCATAAATGACATTTAGAATTATTACAAACATTGAATGTATAGAAATTTCGTTGAAGCCGTTACAAATTACTAGCACGATTACACTTTGATGATAGTCTACCACATTTATCCCTGTTTAATCCTCACCCAGCTGCAATCAGAAACAGATAACGAAATGTGGCTGATCAGTGCCACAGTTCAGAGTTTATGCAGTTCGCCTTAAATTATAACAGTGTGCACACTAGACTGCTGGTGCATTATGCAAAATAAGATCTTGTTCTACATTCTCTGAAAATGGGTGAGCAATATACATCCATATATACAGCAGTACAACAAGAATCACGCCCATATAACATGCATAATTCACAGACTAAAGTAACTCATAACATATAAAACATAGTGCACACACTACAAAAAATTCTGGCCTAACATGTAATTTCACTAACTTCTACACATCTCGATACAATAAAATGTGAAATTTAAATCTGAAAATGAGCAAATATAAATGCAGCAAGGTGTGGCTATATTATAAATGGGGACCCAAAGTGACCGACTGTCTAAAGCTCCCACCGTTCCAGATCACTGCCATCTCAACTCTGTTTGCGTGGATTCGAGTCTCGGGCTCGGCTAGTGTGGGTACTTAAGAAAGGTTGGCAGTAGCTTCTTGTTGGTCGGTGGTTCTTCTCAGGTTCTTCCTCCACCAGTTTTAACTGGCCGCCATGTATAGCCTATCTTGTGCTGAAAAATGGCGTTAAACCCCATAACGACAACGACTCTATTATAAATGCCCAAAGAATGCTGTTATAGGCAGCAACATTTTCGATCTATTCGATCTTGTTATATTCAGGTCTAAGATGGAAACATCAGTGGTGGGTTTCCTGGATTTAGTTATATATTGCACACTGTTTGGATTGATACTTATTGGGGAGTTATATGTTGCAAACTGTTTATATTGCTCTTTTGGGGGGAGTTTGAAGTGGAGCTCTGTAGTTGGAATCTGGGTCTGTGGCATGCGTGAACGTATATTCAGGTTACATAAAAGCCTATGGGCAACCTGCCCTGCCAGTTGTTCTATTGGACAGAAATCTAAAGGACAGCATATTTGTGTCGATGATATAATTTCTAAAGCTAAAATATTACATGGAAGAAAAATAACTAATACCTCTGATGAAATATAGTTTTTAATTTAAGTACACATTGAGTGCAACTAAGATTTTTAAGTCATAAACTAATGATTAAAACAGGACGAAGGAAAGAAACGTGATAGAACATACCGATTTTGTGAACTGTGCAGGAGAAGAAATATTAATATAATAGAGGATGAATTTCATTTTGTTAGCATTTGCCCAGAATATGATATTATTAGAAGACAATATCTAAAAATATTTATTGTTAGCATTTGCCCAGAATATGATATTATTAGAAGACAATATCTAAAAATATTTATTATGTACAACCAAGCGTTGAAAAATTTGTTTCGCTTGGGGCTAGTAGTGATGTTGTGAGGCTGTATAATTTATCGATCATTTACTAGAAGTGAGGCCCTTTTATCTCTATCCGAATAAAATCATGTGAAAATGTTACTATTCGGAAATAAGTGTGCAAATAAGCGCAAAAGTAAACCAAGAATTAGTTTTTCATAAATGGAATTTTGCATTATGGGCTAGAGGACTAAATTACTGAAATACTGTTTATCTATCTATCTATCTATCTATCTATCTATCTATCTATCTATCTAAAGTCCAAGAAATATGTTAGGGCTACTGTTACGGAACATACGAGTCAACCAATGGATCGTTCCAATTTTGAACGATAAACTCCGCCCACTTAGTTACTGTTGGTACGGCTCACAAACTATTGTGAAAATAGCTGATCCAGTTGCATCAGCAACAGATTCATTCGAAAATATTTTCGACAATATTGCTGAAACTTTCTTACATGATGGCAAGATTCATTCAGAACGTTCATTTAAGAAAAGCTTGAATTATTACACACTATATTTTCACGAAATTAGCAATTTGATGGCAAAATCAGGTCAAAGTTACAACATATAATGGTGATCTATGTAGATTAAATATCGTCCTGACAAACTAGAAAATAAAAGTTTGCTACAAAAGGACAAAATAACAAAATCTCTCCGTTCTTGCAAAGTCATTCATTCTTATTACTTTTCAGATTTTCTAGTATGGCTAAAGTACTCTTTAACAAATTTAAAATAAAGCTATCGTTTTTTACCCGTAACATTTATATCGTCATGTATAATTGGCTTATAAGAATAAAACAAATATTTTTATATCTACAATTAATAATTTCAATATGTTTAGGAAAACAGATATTAAAGTTAAATAAATAAATAAACACCTTATACCATATTGCCTGAGTGATTGAAGGAAATGTTTTACTTTCTTTTCCCCTTAGTAAAGTGTCTCGTCAGTTGGACGGATAAAACATTGCATAAGGGTAACATTGATAAACCAATAAATTGAATAATAATGTCAGTCTGCATCACATGTTCTCCAACAACAGCGGTAAACCATTTTTTCTGATACATTTGCAGTGATTTTCTGCGTAATCTTCCAAATTCCTCTGCAGTGCAATAAGAGAGTAATCAAGCGTGGTCTCATGTTTTTGAGCAAATATGGTGGATAGCAGTGAAATCAATACCCACTTTGGTTGGTCAATGTGCCCAATTTGATTGACGGATCGGAACTATCCATTAGCCAAGGGATACACCCCCCCCTCCCCCCGCACGACGGGCCGTATCCGGCCCGCGAACGTGTTCTGTCCGGCCCTCAGGGCAAATTAAAACAACACAGATATCTGGCCCGTGGACAGTAATTATATTAAAGAAATTCGAAATCCATTGGGCTACTAAAAATAAAATTATATAAAACCTTCATGTCAAGCAGTAGTGTATTGCAACATTTATTAATGTTAATTTCGTTTGCCAAGTCGCTGTTGTATAGAACATGTAGCGTTGTGTTTGCGGCCCTCGAGTGGTCTTCGAAAATGCTATCTGGCCCTTGGCCGAAAAAGGTTATGCACCACTGCATTAGCCAATATATCTACGTCATCATCTTATGTGTTCGTACACTGCAGCAGGAATGCATTTTTTATTGGAAATATTCTGACGCTAGATTAGTAGTCGAGTTTTTTGTCAGATGGACTAAATTATGTCTTAATGTGTCGTTTTGTCGTTTTTCCTTTCCATATTTATCTCAGACGTCACATGCGAAAATATTTATGTAAAAGACATTGAAGTGACAATGCTAAGATAACTAATTCTTCGCTGAAAGGATGTTTGCATCTATCGAGTGTACGCAATATTCGTTTTCATATTGTTACGACCCTGTAGTCAAATTACATATATGTTAAAATTTAAATTCTTCTAATTTGTTTCATTTTTATTTTTTTATACCACTAAATGTTATTATTATTATTATTATTATTATTATTATGGTGATGATTATGTTAGCAAGGTCTAATAGTTTGTTAGAAACATCATATTTATTTAAAACGTAAATGCGACTCGTGTAAGCACGATTTTTGCATGACGGTTTTTCGTATCAAGTAAACAGTGAGAAAGAGCTATGTAAATGATTGGCTGTGACCACGTTATTTCAAAATAATACTTGTTTACGCATTGTAGTGATTTCGAAATCACACGTGTCCCTCATGCGTGTGTACCTGTAATGACGCATTAGCTTGTTTTAAATGCTCAGTTACCTGTAAGAAATTTTTGGGTCAGAGTCGTAATCGTAGTCAGTCATGGTTCAGAGTCACATCATAACATCTTACAGAGTTTATAATACCTTAAAAAAGATATTTCTGTGCTGGAAAGAGTTGCGCATTCGTACGAGGAACAACATGTGTGTTGTTAGTGGTGGTAGCTGTATTTCATCTGCTTTCTAAATAATTATTTTCCCTGGAGAACAACACTACTGTCTTTGGACAAAGACATTTGATGAAACTACTTCTAAATCGGAACAGAACAATACAAATTGTGCTTTACAGTAAAAATTCTGGACATTCTGTGTTAGCTTTCGTCTGACGTCATCATCCGCCATCTTGGAACGGAACTGAGATTCAGACTATATCAAATTAGAACTGTTTATTTCACAGGACTTATGTGTTTTCACAAATTTAGGACAATTTTTGGAATCTTCTTCGTAAATCGTAAGTCTTGTTTCGCCTATTTACCTTTTCACCGTGTTTTCTAGGGAAATAAATTATTTTTGTTAAAATTTACAAAGCTTGTTGTCTTCACTCTTTCTTTGTTACTTTGAACGAGCCGATACGTAACAATATGCATTAAGATAGTTAATCGTCCACGAAGTGCTTTGCAACTGTTTCATGTTTCTTTTCTTCCTTGTAAAATGTGTGGGTTTAATGGTTTAATGAACAATGAAGAGGGAAACTACCTGTAGGGTACAATATCGTATATATTAGATGACAAGATCGGCGACGGATTGTCTGGCTTTATTTACATTTTGCACACTGTTTGGATCTATATTTGTTGGGGAGACTTTATCGCACTGTGGCCCATCTGGAGCTGTTGAATGCGTGAATCTTTTGCTAATCTGATGATAGGATTCAAACCTGCAACCCCCTTGTTGTGAGTCCAGCACGCTCACCACAGAACTTATTAATAGGATAATCATGTATCACTGATATTAATTTAGTTTTCTCTAATAATATACCTATCATTTTTGGGGTATGAAAACTGTTACAAATACTAGATGAAATGGTAATCTTTGAAAATTGTTTTAGTTTTGAGGGAATTGATCCATAATAAATAAGACTGGAAGTTAGAAACAACTTCATGTCCAAGATTTAGCAAGACGTTTTGCTTTGTGTTTCAAACAGATGATGTTATGTTAGCAAATGAGATGTCATTTTGAATCTTCATGAGCAAATCTTGCTGTCAAAGATGTAACAGATTTGTATTTCCTTTCGAGATTCATTACTTTAGTTTTAAAGGAAACTCTATTTGATTTCGTGGGTTTAACGCCATTTTTCAGCACATGATAGGTAATACTTGGTGTCCAGTATATATATATATATATATATATATATATATATATATATATATATATATATATATATATATATATATATATATATATATATGAAGGATAACCGAGGAAAAACTCATGGAAGAACCACTGACCTATTGAAAGCTACTGACAAGCTTTCCTGCATACCCACGGTATCCTAACCAGAGACTTGAACCCATGCAGAGGTGAGAAGGCAGTGATCTATTGAGAAGAAAACCTTAGATCACTTGGCCACCCATGGCACCTGATACTTTTGATTCAATAGAGGAATTACATAAAGTCTGAAGAGTGTGTTTGCGTGTGTCCATGACTATTCACACCACATCCAGAACTGGACGATTGGGATACTGCTTTGACTAAGATACAAATCTATCAATGTTTGTTATCTATACTCTCATGGTGCTCTTATATCATTGTTTCAGTTTAATCTATTTTGAAAGATGTCATTGTGCTAGTTCTGGCATTTTTCAGGCTCCTTTTAAAGGAATTCTAAATTCCTTAATCATCAGTCCCAGTCGTATGTAAAAGTTAGCTTGTAAAATACCAGATGTCGAGCAGACATTTACCATTTTGTGTAGAAAAGTTGAAAAGATACTCCCTAGTTGTTTTGCCTGTCTTGTATTTAGAGAGACAGTAAAATCAAATTAACCTTGAGCTTAACTGCAATCTATGGTGTGGACAGGTGGACGGACATGTACATGGATGACAAAGTAATTGGCTTGATAAGCTTCTTCCATGGTGGGCTTGACATTTAAAGTTAGAAATTGTATTGATTTCCTTTCATTTCTTGCACAAGAATTTAAATTTAATTTTTAAATGTGAAATTTACCCTACAATAACCCTTGGTTTAATTCAATATTGAATCAGATTGTCTCATGTAGAGGCTGTCAGACGGATGAGAAAAATTAAATTGAAAATGGCTTCCTTAATGTTCATGTGATCATATTTAGTGGTACTATGCCTTGTAATTGCGTGTCTCTGTGTGTATGTGTGTTTGGGCGATTTATATTTGTAACGTAGCTTTAAATATTTCTTCAGTCATATCGCTACGATGTCTGCAGTGTGGTAGTTTATTGTGATATCAGGCACTGAGGCATCGTGCCGGAGACGTGTAACACGATGTCCCACCCAGTCATATTATCCTGACACCAGGCCGACCAATTCTAAAACTAACCTCTTAATGGTTAGCGCCTAGCGAGGCAGCTGTTACTGCCAGTTTTAGAAGTGTTTGGGATGGCTCGGCCGGGGTTCGAATCCGCGACCTCCCTCATCCGAGGCAGACGCTCTAACCATTAGTCCACCGGAGCGGTTCTTATAATTTTGAATGTACACAGAATGTGAACTGCATATTTAAGAGTTTAATTGTTTACATGTTTGTATGGAGATAAGTGAATTCTAAAGATCTAAAAATTGTGAACATTTGTATTACGTAAGCAATGTACATGTCTACAGAGATATATTAATGTACTTTTTGTATTTTCTGATAGTAACGTGATGCAAAATAGAAAACAATCGTAGAAAATTATGTAATATTATAAGTCTATATTATCTGAAATGGTTTTGTTTTGCTGATAAATATCTTGTAGCCCAATTGATATTTGCTCAATTTTCATATTTAAATTTCACATTTAATTGTATCGAGATGTTTAGAAGTTAGAGAAATTACATGTTAGGCCAAGAATCATTTTTTTTTTTTACTGTACACACTAAACTTTATATATTACGTTTTTTATATTAGTCTGTGAATTATGCGTATTATATGGGTGTGATTGTTGTTGTACTGCTGTATATATTCATGTATATTGCTCACCCATTGTCAGACAGTGTAGACCAAGATCTTCTATTGCATAATGCACCAGCGGACAAGATCGTGCACTGTTTTTTATCCTTATAATTTAAGGTGAACGTAATAGAGCCTGAACTGTGGCGCTGAGTATCTGCCAGTACCGGTACATAATACAACCACTTTTCCTGGTCTGTGCTGATCGCATCTGGGTGAGCGTTAAACAGTGAATAATGTGGTTGATTATCGTCAAAGGGTAATCGTGCTAGTAATTTGTAACATCTTCAACAAAATTTCTATACATTCAATATTTGTAATAGTTCTAAGTGTTATTTATGATTCTGCTAAATCCAGGGCGTGAATATTAATAAATACTATGAAAGCACGAAGTGACCTTTGCATTTCATTTTTTAGTTTATAAAAGGACTTTAAGCGGTCAGATATATTAATGTTAGAAACAAAGTCTACATGTTTGACACATCTGATGCTGATGAACATTCTGACCCACAGGACTTGGGGTCTGTTTATTTCATTACCGTAATGGCAAGAAGTTTGGATTTGATGACTACTTCCTGAAAACGTGGGTAGCTAACACAGGCGGATCTTCGACAAGTCCTGGCAGTGGACTTTTTCCAAGATTTTCCGAGACAGAAATACAAAGCTGGAGACATGATTCGTCATTTGTGGCACTGTTCTACAGGATGGTATCCGCTAGGCAAATAAATAGGAGAAATCCAGCTTATGCGCGTACGGATGCAGATTCTACACACTTTGAAGCTAATATTGACTTAACTCAGCCTCCAGTGACAGCATCTGGACAGACAATGACTCCGCTGATTGGAATACTAGACACACACGGTGTGACGCAAATGAATTAATCTAACATCAACAGACCAAAGCCAGTGTACATTAAAGTGCACCCTTATGTTAGAAAGGACGGTCCAATTGATATTACGTGGCAGATAGAGATTCAGTACTTTATGGAAGTGGCATTCCGCAACGAAGTTGCTGTGCGTATCCATATCCGCTACTGAAAGATCCAAGCGAAGAAGAACGTTACGCTATTAGATGATACATCGACATATTCACTACTCTTATTATGTTGACCTAAACTAAACACAAACATAGGGTCCACAAGCAACATTTTCGAAATTAACAAGTCATTTCTTATTCGTGTCAATGTTTAATCTGGAAGATTTCACATCTAATTGTGTGTATTTTCAATGTTATAGACAGCTGATTCAACTTTGTTGTGACAAGATATGCTAAATACATATATGGGAAAAAGGAAATTTCATTTCATGTTCTAATCACACTGAATTTATAATCGACCACTGCAATGCTTACCATTATGTTTAACTATCGCAACGAACTTCTAAGCAGGACAAACAATGCTTCAATGTTATGTCTGGACATATCCACTAGGAAGATATGTTCCTGTTATTCCCGTATCAGGCTATTTCATGTGCGTTTTAAAGGAATTATAGGCTGACTATTGTGCCTTTACGATCTAAATCCAATAGCGAGAAGCTGGATGACCATTGTGCTAAGCAGAGGTCATCGATCGAAGGTGGCATTTGTATCTACCCAAAACAGTATTTTCCAAAGGGTGCTTTGGCTAGCTGCATGTTTCTAGGGTCGATGTGGAACTAACTGGTTCGATGATCCCCGGTCGTCATGTTGGTGATATATGTATAGCTTTTATGCAGTCGGACAATGTTCCAGGCCATTTTACTACAAACACGACTGGGATTCACTAGCAACATCTAATCCATGAGACGAAATGATAAGGTTTCTAGACTGTTAACCCAAGTAGGAATAATATATTTTCACTGAAAGATAAAAAACATTCTGTTACTCATAAAACTTATTATTTGTATATTTACTCTCCATGTACGAGCTTGGACATTTATTCAGACAAGAAAACAATATTTCTTTGAATCCGACAATTTAAATAAGGAATATTTATTATGTTGTTTATCATAATTATTGGGGCCCCGAGTGGCCGAGTGGTCTAAAGCGCTCTCCGTTACGGATCACTGCCATCTCACCTCTGTCTGCGTGGGTTCGAGTCTAGGATTCGGCGAATGTGGATATGTGAGAAAACTTGCTAGTAGCTTCTCGTGGGTCGGTGGTTCTTTCCGGGGATTTCCCGTTCTTCCTCCACCATTAATACTGGCCGCCATGTATAGCCTATCGTGTGCTGAAAAATGGCGTTAAGCCCACAACAACAACAACATAATTATTGATTACACTGAGAATGCAGTGAATTTTGAAAGTTATTCGTTCCTCCAATCACCTACCATCCGTTTTGCCATTGCCTACATTGCATTTTACATTCGTGTCCAACATTATCATGCAGGGTCGCAAAAAGCTTGATACTTTATTTTCCCGCGTTATGCTATATAGTACAGAGATCAGGTATACGTCAAATATTTTTATAACTATTGAACAACTTAACCTCCTTTAATCTCAGTTTGTATTTTCCTTCACTTTATTTGACCACTCAGTCAACTTGAAAGGAAATTTAGAGTAAAGACGTTGACTAGTGAATATAAAAGCAACCGTTGTGTAATTTCATTTGGAAAGGCTTAGTTACACATAAATAATTGCTGTAAGCTACAAATTCTGTACCAAACAGATGGGATGTATCCATGGATCTAACAGGAGATAGCAACGGGTAATTTCCCAGTAATTTACATTTTGCCTTCAGAGGTGAGACTGTCGATTGAAGGATTGTGCTAAAATTAAGGATTAGTTATATGATTTATGCCATTGCCGAAATGAAACTATCCGTGAACGATTTCAACTTAATAAAATAGTTAATCATATAGAATGAGAAAAAAATACATTGACGTATTGCATTTGAAAGGTTGCAAAATCCATCTAAACATATTTCGATGGAATAAAAATCAATTCTGTTCGCTCTTTCATAAATATAAGTAATACAAATTCATTTATATTCAATAATCTAGATTATATTCAAAATTCTTTTGTTATTTACTTAAATGTTAATATTGAATCTATTTTACTGCGTTTGATTGGTCTTCAATATTCTCTGCATGCTCAGTTATGCATAAACGTGTAATGTTTCCTTCAACGTTTGACAAAAGACACTGGGGCAATTGAACATTTCCAACTCTTAAATCACATGGAAATAGACATTTAATCTTCTTACAAGTCATTACTATACAAAAGATGCCTAAAGGCTATGTAGTATACTCGAAAGTGGCACGCTCAAACAATCTACCGAACCTGATATTGGCCGTCCTAGTGATACATTCATTAACTATGGCTGGCCGCCCATTCATCACGTAGAGATGTGAATAAAAGCTATGTAGGAAATGAATACCAGCTAGTTCATTAACATAAATAGAAAATGTTAAAGTTTGTTACATTAAACATCATGCCTGGCAAATTTATCTTCTCAAGTTACAACACTTCCTAATTTACACATAAATTATTTCAGTCGACCTTGCATTGATCAATACGGTTTCTGAAATATTTATTACGATTTCTAAGGACACTTTATCTGCAAAATTAGAACATGATCTATAATCTCAATAAAAGAACTTTACACTAACTGTTAAAAGCTAGTTGATTTTCAAAATAATACATATCGTCGAGTTGCTAAATTCGTAGACATTATTTTAATTTCTGGGTAAGTATCAATAAATGAAACTCACGAAATTAGTACTTAAGTTCACTTTGGTCATCAACCTAAAAGTTCAAAAGACAGAAATCATCGTATGTTTTCATCGCGTCTTTAAAATGAAATCAAACCTGCGATGTCAAAGGATATATCGCAGTGGCACTGATTTATCTTCTTCTCTACAGAGTTGTATAAGGTACAACTTGCTAACACATCAGCATAAACATGTCTTAGTTGACATAAGCACCAATCAACCGTGAGTGGTCCTACCACATGACTTGCTTACACACGTGACTTGCTTACACATTCAATTTGAACAGTCATATTTAAACTTATTTAAACACCACTTTTAAGAGGTCTTAATAATTAACTTGAGTATACATCATCTATATCAGGAGGAAAACTTTATGTTTACGGTAAATTACATACAAACATTAGGATGACGTCTAAGATTATGCATTTCTGCTTATTTTCTGGGATTTTACGATAGTCGTTTTGCAAATGAGAGAATATCCGATTCTTTACTACCGTTAGTTCGTACACAAGTCGCACAATATACATCACAATGTTGGTGTAAAAAAACAACCCAACGCACATACAAGAACACTCCGGCACAAAGACACAATATCCACTTACGTTTATGGTATTCTGTCTCTTCCACTATTAACACATACAAACGTGCATACAAGATGAAAAGATGCACTTATTTATATTCCGCTATCGCTCTTTCTGTTTCTACCCCTCTTTTCGCACACATACACACGCACAAGCGCTCACCCTAGCATGTGGAAAATTACACAGATCATATTGTTATGTATATTTAATTTAATTGTTTTTCTGTTAGTTTTAATTTTTTTTATTCCATTACATGTTATTGTAATGTAACATTGTTTGCTGGACTTGACCTTGTCCAAAACTGAGTTCAGTTCTGTTTGACCTGATTGACTTTTTATATATTTTTTTTTTAAGTAAACAACTAGTAATAGCTTCATTATTCTCTATTGTGTATGAGCTAATTAACCGAACTATTATTCATGTAAACATGTTGATCAGGGTCAGGATTTTAGAGATTCCCAAGTGAATTTAATAGGATATTATGTTTTAAATAAACAAGGCTCATTACATCATGCTAGAAAGTTATTTTCCGTTAGGTAATGGTTGTTTTTAGAAAATGCTAATATGTGACCTGAGGTCGAACAGAGAACATTATTATCTTATGACTGTCAGAATTGTACCAGTTGTCCTTAACATCTGGCACTTTAGGTTCTGTTATATTGTGTCCAGTTTGGGCTGAAATTTTATTTTCTTGAAATTATTGAATTCAAGCGATTATTTTCTCTGGAAACACAAAAGTGCTCTGACAAAATTCTTGGATATAGACATTCATTGGAACTTATACTGAATTCAAACCTGGAATAATATTTCTGTGATTTAACAAGAAACTGTTGACATATAAGTACGACGCAGGCCACAACAGACACGTCATCGCCTTCAATTTTAAATCTCTTCGGGATTTGAACTGCGTTTTATTCAGGAATTTTTATCACTAGGACTTGTGTCTTTAATTCTTGGATTATTTTTGGATTTAATTCTCAAAAACCGTAAGCTCTTTATTTTGCTCACTTTTCACTTTGTATTCTAGGAAAATAAATTATTTGTTAAATTTCTCAAAGCTTGTTGTCTTCACTCTATTTTGTTACTTATTTGAAGAGCATAGACTTGTAGCAATGTATCAACAGTTTGGGAGGAATTATAGCTTCTCACAAAACGATTAATTCACAGATTGAAACATTTCATATAATAATAATAATAATAATAATAATAATAATAATAATAATAATTAGTATTAAAAATTAATCGTGATAATAATAATAAATGTGTTCTGACAATGCATTTATTCTTTATTATCCACAGTACTATCGTTATCACACAAATATGATGATTATTATGCTAATACTAACTCTTTACCTCAGATCTCAGTTTTAAACAATAACAAAAATCTTTACCAACAATTAATGTGATTAAGCTTTAATATTTGCTTTTCTATTCATTACAGGAAGGAATATGTCTTGAAAGTTTCACATATTTCATACGTTAGAATATATTTTCTTGTACAAAGCAGCATGGGTGGAGTTAAGTGCAAATTTCTGGAACTCAGAGACTACCGTCATATCTTTTATGAACTAGTTATGAATTGCATGCACGTGAAGCTACGAATTAGTTTAAAGTTTCCAATTACCTGGACTTTTCTAATTAATCCATAACATTTGGGATAAAGACATAGTTTAATTCAAACCGAATGAATACAGTGTTTCAGGGAATCTGTTGAACAGGTTTGGAAAACTTCTAGATACTAGAAAACAAATGATCCTTTTGCCTGATTCGTACTCATGAGAAACGATTATAAATGCATAGTTTGGTCTCTCTTGTTTCTGATCAACATAAAATGATGCTGCCAATTGACATAGAAATAGTCATTTATAATGATCGTATAAAACTGAATATGTATTCCAAACCAGGGGTCTTTAAGTTTAAGCTAGGTCAAAACAGAGGCTATATTTATCACGAACAAGAAAAAGCCCAAGAAAAAACAAAATAATCCTGAACATTGTTTTCACGATATTGATCTTAAGTATGTGGATCCTTATGGTCATCATGGATTGCTACCTATTAAATATCTGTGGACTTGTCATAATGATAGCATTTAAAAAACGGAATCAGCTCGAAGATTAAAACACAAAATATGCCAGTTTAGTCTGTCATGAATGTTCATTGAAACATGGAAGGAGCTGCAACTTAAAGCGAAAAGAATCGTTACTTGACCTACAAAATACATGAGTAGGCAATCTAGTTTAAAACTGGGTGTGCATGTCTGCAGTCTAGACAAAAGAGAGTAAAATTAACACTTTATAATATAAAAAGGAGGCAAACTTCGAACTATCTGAGTTTCTCCCTTCCCGTTTCTAGCAAAAGAAGCCAATAATCTTTTACGTTAATTAATATAGTCAATCGCAACTTCAGGCTAACCATTAATAAATCGTCATTAATAACCTTAGCAGTGGTCTTGCGGAACAGTTTTGAACAGGATATGCTACGTAGCACGTCTTCCAATGGTTTGGAAATGTGTTTATGTCCCAATACAGAATACAGTAAAATGCCTAATTTTAGTCAAAGAACCTTAGATACCATGCTCACTAAAGTGGAACATCATGCTAGCTAAGTAAAAGCTCATCTTACCGCGTTTAATTGGATGACATCCCTTTTTGTTCCTGTAGGAGGATTGAAACCACCACGTATTTCTTCATGTTCTTTTCAAAGTATAGTCAACAACGAACTGAGTTGCCATATCCAACTGTTAGATCTACTGCTTTAGAGAAAGGTCAATAAAAATGAAAAATATAGAATTCAGCAACATGAATGCAAATATATAACTGTTATCGGACGATTTCAATAATTTAAATCGCGAATGCTGTCATTGTGCCAACCTTTCAATCATATTCATTTTTAGGTTCGCAATATTGTTGTCATTTAAAATATGTTGTAATACTTGTATCATGTAGGGAGAAGGATAATTTAAGTTGTTAGATCTTGTGCGCAATCCCATTTGTGTCATATTGTGACAACAAAACATTTTAAAATAATCTCTGTATAGAGGTAGCCCTGTTTCTCATTTCAAATAAATATCTACTTCAGGTCCATATTATTAAACTTATGGACATTCTTAGCCTACGTTTTCCCCTTGTTCCCTGAAGTCAGCAAAAAGGAGGCCTGATGTGAATTTCCGCTTGTCCTTATAATCGCACATCATGTTAAACCTATGAACGTTTTAACATTACATTTTATCCTGTCGCTATAAATACACAAACATAGTGACCCTTCGTTAATTTCCTTGATAATAATACTCTTCAGACCCTTTTAACACAGGACTTCCGTTTGAGTCTAAAGTGCCACGCACATGTTAAATTTCAGTTCAGAGTGTCATTCCCGTTTTGATATCTACTACCACACTATGCTATAGTCGGGCAGTTTAAGACAGAGGAAATCCAATGTTAAAAGGCGTCTGCAGATAATAGGGGCAAAGCAAAATTAAGACTAGGCCGGCATTTGTTGTGGCACTTGAGAGACAATAGGAAATTAACATTATTTCTCTATTTTTATGGGATTCTGGGAACAAGAGGAAATCGTATTTTAAAAAATGTACATAGGTTTAACATACACATTGACTGAACAAAACACATTACCTGCAATCCATCAGATCCATCCATATCATCCAATACCTCTACTTTCGTTAGCCAAAAGTGCTATGCATGCCTATGTCGTGTGCTTAATGTTTGGCGGTATTTGACGGTTAAGGAATTAATGCCCTCCCGACTTTTGTCAGGATTCTAAGAAGATAACATCATGTTTACTTGAACTTGAGTTGAAGCCCTGATGTTGTTTACGAATTAGTGGATTGTTTCAGTTGGAAATCTATTACGTCGCAGGTCAAGTAGGGTTTAGGTTTGGAAAACAATTCTTTCTTCCTGTTTGTTTCATATCAGTCTTTGGAGATCTATGATCAGAGTATTATAGCTGTGTTCAGATCTAATTTGTGAGAAACTATGTACTTAAATTATTCATTAGCATTGAAAAGTGCTCATTGGCTTTTTGGACTAAAACACTACTTTGGGATTATTATTAACTGATGCAAAGACTTTCTGGGTTATACGATTGTGGTACATTCAAGATTTTTGGTACATCAGAACATTCGGCGTTAGTGAAATTCATCTGGTACATTTTATTCTTTGTATTTGTTATAGAACATTTAGAGTTATTTGGGATTTAATTCAGAATACTGAAAATGGACTTAGAATTATACCTTTTGTATTTTAAGGGAATAAATCATTTCCTGATTTTATTAAAATTGTTGGTTTTGCTTTTTACTGGTATATAATTTAAGAACTAGAGTGTTAAAAAAACCGACTTGACTGACTAACATTCATATCTGCTCACAAACACAAGACGGTTACATTTTCTTGTTAAAAATAAAATGCTATAATAAATATAATCTAAATTCCTTATAAACAAAAATGAACTTCCCTATTTTCTACGTCCCTATTAGCCTCTTGGAAACTGAAGAAACTCCAAAACTCCAAATTTCGAAGTTGGTTAAAATTTCAAAAATAAAAGAGAATTTTTGCAAGGGATACCTTACTTAGATATGCTAGACATGTAATACTAGGTAATTCAGCAATACCTAACTGGAACACTTGAATGGAGCAGATACAGAAGATATGTTTCATGGGTAAGAGATATACCCGTATGACAAACAGGATGACCTTTGCAGTAGCCAACATGTTTGTAAGACCAAGTGAATGAAAGAACACGTATATGCTCATGAAATGAAACAGATATCATGAATAGTTTAAAAGGTAGATAAACATAAATGGCAGAAGAACAATACATGTACAGCAGTATCAGATTGCACTAAAACTAATAAATGTCATTGCAGACGAACTGGAAAGAGACGGAATTATGGAATATGAAGCTGATTCCATCCTTTTTGTATAAGCTGAGAAACAAATACAATGTACAGACAAGAAACTGGCATAGATGATTCTGAACGCAATAAAAGGCAATGAAAATTAAACTGACTTTGATATAACTATAAGAACATTGAAATTTCTCTCAAACTTTATTCAAGGAATGTGTAGCTGTAATTTTTCATTGCCATAATACTTACCATGAACTATTATAAGACCTTCCATGAATAAGAATTAGAACAAATGAACAAAGGTTTATTTTGGAAGAGTTTTCACATCATGAAGTATAATAAAAATTACACATTGTAATTACTGCAATTACAATTGGTAAAACCCTTATTACACTACCCCTAGACGGGGCAATTTAATTTTGTTTGGTTCTAAAAATGACAACGTCCAAAACATCTTAAAGTCACACCATTGTAGTCATCTGTTCAAATCAAGGCAGTGGCTGATGTTACAGTTGAGTATCCTCATCTTTACTAATATATATTTAAGCGGTTCAAAACTGAATTTAAATTCTAAACGGAAAATTAATATCGGTTGCTTTAATGGTAGTTGTTTAAGCAGTTTTGGCTATATATAATTATAACAATACAATTTCAGTGTGTGTGATTTGGATAATTGACATAATTTGGAGAATTTTTCAGTCATATTGCACCGATGTCTACAGTGTGGCAGCTTATGGTGATGTCTAGCACTGGGGCATCATGCCGCAGACATGTAGCATCATACCCACCCAATCACATTATTCTGACATCAGGCCGACCAGTCATAATACTAACTTCTTAATGCTGAGCGCCCAGCGAGGCAGCTGCTAGTACCATTTTTATACGTCTCTGGCATGATTTAGCCAGATTGTTGAACCCGCAACTTCCCGCATCCGAGGCGGACGCTCTAACCACTTAGGCCACCGGAGCGGTCATACAATTTAAGTAATCTTAGCAGTTAGAATTAATGACAATGTATAGTTTTGGCTATGCTAAAATGAAGTCATGTGTCCAAAGTACATGGTGTAATGACTAACAATACACACATAAACCTTTAAAAGATAAAT
Organism: Megalonaias nervosa; assembly: GCA_016617855.1. Lineage (NCBI taxonomy): Eukaryota > Metazoa > Mollusca > Bivalvia > Unionida > Unionidae > Megalonaias > Megalonaias nervosa. The sequence goes on from JAECUM010095496.1 coordinate 62,354, forward strand.
ATTTACCTCACATTTGCTCAATCTTTAGCATGGAAACCACTTGACATATTTTAAAACCACGATCTAAAATTTAACATTGATAAATCGATTAAAAGATATAAATCATAATGTGAAATGAAATTTTATCAGAGTCAGATAACTGGGCAGTGTGAATGGCAACACAGGTTTCGGGTTTTTCACACAGTCACTTGTTAAACAAAAACATGCAAACGTTACGGCAGTTAGTATTCTGATTTTACGCTTATTTTCAGATGCGAAAACACAATGTAGGTTGAAAAGTATATTTTTATCGCTTCCTTGCGCAATGTGTTGATAACGTTTTCCGATATCGACTCCTTCAACTAAGCATTTTCGTTTCATTTTTATTTCATTTGGTTTTCATAATTCATTGACATGTTTTGGAGGCATTTCTAATGAGCAAAGGTGTCTTGAATACCGTTCTCTGTGTTGCTCCACAAAGTCAGCCTTACAAAAGAAGGATTAAACAATACAAAAATACCCATATAATACTTTAACGAGCATAAATGGTCCAGCCTTTTAATACAATTTTTACATCTACAAGAAAACAAAAAAGGTTGAAATTTATTTTTCAAAGTGTGTTAAAAGGACCATTCTACCTTGTATTGCTGTGCGTGTATACATGCAAAATAACATTCAGTGGTTGTAAATCAACCTGATAACATAGCAAAAGCTGACCCTTGATCATTAAATAGTTATAAAAGGAGCAAAATATTTCAGGTACCTAATGTGAAAGCCGTGTTCGACAAACACGCATATGATTAAACTGCAACAATAATTTTGATTTGTTTATATATTTTAACCCTTATTTCGCGATGTCTAAATTTGGGAGTATAGGCCACGTATCCTAGCTAATATATAACATTCGCCATGAAAAATGTGGTTTCAGCCCGTAGTTTTTGCAATTTTATTTATTGTTTACTGGAAATGACATATATCAGTTCAACAGGAGATTATATATTCGGAGAGGAAGAGAGAGAGAGAGGGTGTCCTCCTTGTTTATGAACCTCATCAATGTATGAATTAATCAAAACATTCTAAATTAAATCGATTCGGGATGATAACAGCTGATAGCAAGCCTCGTTGTTAAAGTAGTTTAGTCAGTCGGGACGGACTGGGCTTGCGTGTGTTTGCTATCAATGAAAAATCGAATTTTAAACAAACACTGTAGCAGTTTTTTCATTTTGTTTCAAATAAGATCCTTGACAAATGTCAAAAGAAAGGACTCCATACAATTTAACTTGCTTATTTTGATCAACAGTATCTATGATTTGTGCATAACGTAATGTGCGCGTGTATGTGACAGAGAGATTTCTAAGATGCAGGATAGAAACCAACATGACCTGATTTACGTTTTAAAAAATGCAGGACTGGTCTAAAACTCAGTCGTTCAATTCGTCCATTTTGTGTTAAACTTCTCTGCCGTATCAGGGTTCATCTGTATTAAATTCATTCGAAACGTATGCTATCAATCTCTTTGAATCTCAATAGTAGCTTTTGTTTCAGGTGAATTATTTTCCGCCAATTTTTTTATACAACAGTCCATGACCGCTTAACTGGTTTCATGAGTGCGTATAATATGGTGTTAACTATTCAAATCAACCGCAAGTTATTTATTTAAACTGGAATCACAACTGAAGAGAATATTAACTTCTTTCAGATTTTTTCTGTTCAGGCCACAATTTCATTCGAAACATGAAAATGCGACTAGTTATCTAGATCCTATCATAGAGACAATAACTACTCATTCCTGCCTGGATAATCAATATATAACATGTAAAACGTGCATATCTCTCTTTTATCTGCATTTGTATCCATTCAACTTTCAGCGCTATTTTTTCGGACTCTTATAAAGTCGAATTTCTTTTGGTTTTGTTTTGCATCCAGAGCAATACTTTTTATACACCGTAAATAAGCTATGACCACATTTCCCTCCTGATTGATGCAAACAATATTACGTCAATGTATCTGTCAAAGAATTCACACATAATTCGATGCTAATTAAAAGAGACAGTGTCAGTAGGTGGGATTAAATCATTACGCTTTTTCCTGTTCATTCAGTTATAAACAAAATAAATTCAAAAGAGCCTGGTCAATCAGACTTGCTGGCTCCGATCCTTAATCTTCCTGTGATATGTGCACCTTATTGTGCAAGAGAACCTGGTTCAATCCTCGACATCGAAATTTTTGTGAACTACTGTTATATATACACAATTGCACAACCATAGTCCATTCAGTTTTATAACCTTAACAACTGTACGAGTATTATTAACAGCTTTCACTAGCCCAGTAGATTCTTAATTTGTGAACAGATACACTTAACTAACATTAAAGGAGATTTAGTCGAATAGAAATGATTGTTATCATACTAAATACTTATCAATCGTATTGAAATTAATAAATATCAAAACCAAAACTAGGAGTTCGTCTTTCACGGGATAGCAATTGGTTATGGTTACTGTTTGAATCAGGCGATATAGGCCACAAAGCGCATTCATACAAGATAATATGTTAACGCAGAATTAAGGTATTTTACATCCTACAGACTATTTCGCAACTCTTTCCTATCACCCATCCTTCCATGTAAAGGCTTCTGTTTACTGATAAATGATCTGGAACTACCAGGAAGGAAAAATACCGTTTGTCATTGGACAGAGTGATTAGCGTATCACACGGCTCTGTTATATAGCAGGTAGAAAGCAAACAAATATTTCCAGTCTTGTTTGCATCTATTCAATATTAGTTTATTCTATTGCAAGATGGTAAAACGGGTGGTGGGTTACCTGAGTATAGTTTCAGTTTGTGCTCTCCTTGGATTGATATTTGTTGGGCAGACATGGGCGGCAACCTGTAACAGATTGTTTGGACCATCAGGAGTTGTGGAATGCGTGAACCTTTATCCAGACTACAGTAATAGAAGCCAATGGGCAACCTGCCTCACCGACTCTTACATTCAGCAGAAGTCTAAAGGAGAGCATGTTTGTTCCGATACGACAGCTATCTATTGCTGGTACCAATGTATGCTTGAAAGCTACAACGTCGAACCGGGATCATTAGGTCAGTTTTTTTCCCCTATCCCCTCTCTATCATACTTTTAATATTCGGCAGTTCTGATTATATTTTGTTTTGTGTGATGGGTAAATACATGTATTTCACTAATAGTGGAACGATTTTCATCGTACTGTATATTTTAAGTTACTGTGGAACAAATGTTTAATAGCTTTAATTCAAAGGGTTTACAGAGCAATGCCGTTTATTCTCTTTATATTTTCATACTGTTCTTGGTTTGCAAGTTTTTCATTTCAAGTGAATGAATTCATACTACTTCATTTAATTTTGCCTTTAAACAAAAGAAGCTTCTTCATTAAAAAGTATTTGCCACGTATCAAAAGAGCAGAGTGATTTCTATACTATTACGACCCAACAGATCTTCGCCAAGGGATAAACAAAGAAAATAAATGAAATATAATTCATTTCTACCTGCTGTAGCTCAAGATCACTCTGCAATATCGATAAATGTAAACATATATGTCGTTCTTTTTCGACATAAATGCAGAAGTTACACACTTTTCATTGTTACAAAATTTTGCATGAAACGAACAACCAACCAACCAACTCATAGAATTTCAATACATACGTCACGGTGAACACTCGTCTTTTATTCCTCGAAAGGGGAAGACATTTCTTTTCAAATCGAACTTTTAATCTAATGTTGACTTTTATTTTAGTATAGAACCCCGAACATATTGTATTCATGTTATCAATTCTGGCTGACACCATATATATTCTGAGCCCACACATAAGCGATTTTCTGTCTGTGTGGTATATGCGTATTAAATTATAGCTATAGTTCAAGGCTGTAACTTACATTTCTAAATGAAACCCAGAGGATTAGTGCATACAGAGGAACAGGAAAAGGAAAGGCAGATAGAAAGGAAGAGAGAGAATTACAAAGAGAGAGAGAGAGAGGGAGGGAAATGCAAAGAAAGGAAAAGGAGGGTTTGATGGAGAGAGAGAGAGAGAGAGAGAGAGAGAGAGACAGAGAGAGAGACAGAGAGAGAGACAGAGAGAGAGAGAGAATATAAACAAGAAAGGAACATGCAATTGAAATTAAAAGAATAAGAACTGACAGGTGGAACACACGAGCCCCCTTTAAACACAAGTTTCGGTTTCAGTGTTACCAGACATATTAGGGTATTGCACCCTTTAAAGAAAAAGAAGTATATAAATCCTTTTCTCACGTTGAGATAATGGCTGAAGTTTAAAATGTCCAAGAGATCATTGGACTTTGTTATTAAAAAGTGTACATATTAGCTAAGCTCGTTAAGTCTACACTGCACTGCCAGTATGTTGATGTTAAGGAATATATCATGAATGGTTACCTGAAGTATACGAATCAAGCTTGGTGAATTCTAGAAAAGAAACTGGAATAACCCCTGTCGAAAGTGCAAGAGAAAAACCTCACCTATTTGATAGGTGGTGCACAGCCAAAGAGATTGATCTTGATTATGATAACTTAAGACAACCCATATTAATTGAAGAGTTCAAGATCTACGTCCGTATTGGTGTCACGATCTACCTTGTTGAGCAAAAGGTAGAAACTTAGGATAATGCTGCTCGTACAGCTGATGACTAATCCTTGACTCACAAAGTTTCCTTTGTCAGTAAGTTTCCCTCTCGGTTATTTCTTGTCAAACAATCATCTCATTCTCATCATGGACGCACTTAGTGTAAGAAGAAAGGATACGCTATTAATGATTGCTACAGATTGAAAATAATTAAAACAGACTTATTCAAAATGCTCTTATTTCAAAGAGGTAAAAGTCACGGTCATGTGTCGAAAGTAATATATCAGTTGCGTTAAACAATCCCCAGTCTGATTCTATTATGGAGAATACCGGAGAGTTATTTCGAACGCCAGTATTCTCGTGGTTTAATTGAATTATACAATTATTATTATTATAAGATCTTTGTATTTTGATTGTATGTGCACAGATTTAAACAGGCAATATTTTAATATTGGATATGATGTATTTATAGCAACAAACTGGTAATGGGGTCAAAAGTTTCTAAAGACTCAAAAATTTTATAGGGCCATATATCTACAATCAAAAGCACAACATATACTATCCGACACGCCATCTGCAGTAACCAGTACTCCGTCATCTTCAATGCAGCACAACACACTATGCCATCAACCCCTCACTTTATACGATCAACACTCCTTGTGTAATTCCCTGCTGCTACCAAATGGGTTCCTAGACCAAAGATATCGTCTGTGTTGATGACATATTCTTAAACATATCGGGTTTTCAATGTAAAAGGTTCAAATTGAGTATACATTCCCAATGGTCACCGTGTGGAATATTTTGATTTAATTTTAAATAAGAGAAATGATTATTTTCTTCCATTTCTTTTCTTTTTGTTACTGTCATTCACCGGAGTTTAACTTAAAATATAATACGCACCGCCAGGCAGAATCAGTGCCCCTGCTTTTTTTTCATTTGGACTAGTTGTGGGATAGAAAAGAAGCCACCATCTAACAAGATTTGACGCTTAATCTGAGTATATAAACACTCACTTGCGGGATTGAAATGTCCTCACAAGGTGTAGACATTCCTTTTATGCATTGAACATTTATTCTAATGTTGACTTTTACTTTGGGATATAACCCTAAACATATTCTATTCATGTGTTCAATTACACCTGAACATATTGTATTCATGTGAACAATTCCAGCTAACACCATATACATTCAGAACTCTCGGATAATCAATTTCTTTCTTTGTTTGGTGAATATCTGTTACATCATATATATGCTTCGTGGAGGAACCTGCATTTCTAAACACAGATCCAGAAGATTAGTGCAGGTAGCTGTACGATAATTTCAGCTTTCTATGTATGGTGTACCTTTAGGGACATCTTGAAAATTTGACATCATTGCTTGATCGCGAAGAGACGAAGTTGCAAAATTAGGATGGCAAAGATGAGAAGACATGATGCAAATATGAAAAGAGAAGTTGATAAGAAGCAAAACACGAATTTGTGATGCGAAGAATGGAAGTGTTGCGAGATGCGATGCTGAAATGTTGTATACTTCGCATCATAACTCCTTCAGGAAATGGACTAATATTGACGCATGTGACAATATAGAACGTTGCATTATTTCTGGCGGCAAGGATAGCCAAAGATAATTTATCCTTTACTTTTACAAGACATATTGACATATCCAGTAAGATAGGAGATGAAAGAGTTACATATTCGAAATTTCTCAAACACACTATTTTTCAATTACGCTTAAATGAAGAGGAAGCACTATATATTGCAAAAATAAGATAACTGATGTACTGATGTAATGCAAATTACTCTCTTTTAAATTAATAGTCTTCAATATTTCATTGTAATGATGACATTCTGTTATCATTTACATATGGCGCGTCTGAAGTAGTTAATTTCAATAAATGTTTAATTCTTTCTAGTTATTATTACCTATCATAAAATGGTGGCATCGTAATAGTGTTATTTGTTTCAAAATCAAGAACTTTAAATTGATCACTAATAATTTTTTTCTACTGATATATCGGTTGTAATTATATAATTGTTTGTAATTCTGCTTTGATGTTATGAATACTTTCTTTAGACTTAATTTTGTTCCAAATATTGATAGTTTAAATTAATCTTTTTTCATGTATATTCGTATATTACTATGTGTTTTTTTTTCCTTACGTCTTTTAAACGCACCGATCTATTTTAATTATTTTTACAATCATTCTAATAATAGGTTTATTACGAAAATTTAAAAAAAATCACCCGATTCCAATTATTAAAATTTCCCAAATAGTAACCTAACTTTCTTATTTTCTACAACAAATTTGCCTTAAGAACTCTTGAATGCCTGTACCAATAAACCCATACATATACTTGGAATATGACATGTCCAAATATAATTTGAGAGGAATTATATATTTAAGTTATCATTGGAATTACAAAATGTTCATTGACTTCTCTGACTACAGTACTGACTTTTGATTATTGGTGACTCATTTAAAGACAATATAGGTTACATAATTGTGATACTTCAAGACCATTGGTACACCAACACATTCAAGATTTTTGGAATTCATTCGGAACATTCTATACGTTTTGATAGAACATTTAGGATTATATAGAATTAATTCATAATACTGTAAGTTCCATTAAATTTTCCCTTTGTAACTTAGAAAATTAAATTATATCTTGATTTTTCCAAACTGGTTAGTATTGCTTCTTTCTATTTGATTATGCAAGAATTTAAGTCGCAACAGAAATTGTGGCCTCGTTCCAAATCAGAATTTCTTTAAAATATTTTAGAGAACTTAAAATTGCTTTTGAAATTTACTTTAACTTTGTTTCGGAATTTTAGATGTCTCTGGTAAAGATTTCAGTTTCACATATTTGAGAAATTTTTAAGAAACCAACCAACAAGCATTCACGATATCATCTAATATAGTGAATTTGGATTCCTATACTACCGAAAAGGGATAAAAGTTGATGCAAAGCGAAAGGTGCTTCAGCGTGGCGGACATTTTGAAATCTTGAAAGAAAGAAGAATTGGTCCAGTATTTTGGCGGAAAACAATTGTTTTTGGATAAACGCGCTTTTGATTTGATTAGGGACTCTGTCTCTGAATTGGTAGGAATCAAATGAATTACAGTTAAAGAACAAGAAGGAATTGGAATTGGAACTTCACCTTCAGAAAGAAATGCTGAAATGCAAAATCAGAAAGAGCAAAGACGAGGCCAATGCAGAGAGAGAGAGAGAGAGAGAGAGAGAGAGAGAGAGAGAGAGAGAGAGAATTGCAGATTGAAGAAATGGAAAGCATGAAAGATAAGATGAGAGAGAAATATATAGAGAGGAACAAGAAAGGGATAGGCAGAGAAAAAAAGAGGAGAGTGAATTACAGATGCAAGAGAGAGGGGTGTGGGAAACGCACGGAGAGGTATAGGAGGAGCAGATGCAGAGAGAGAGAGAGAGAGAGAGAGAGAGAGAGAGAGAGAGAGAGAGAGAGAAATGCAACTGAAATTGAAAGAATAAGAACTTCAAGTCTATCCAGTCTGAAAGTGGATCAAATTTATGCCGGAGATTTCTAAAAAGTTATCACAAGTTTAAATCTTCTGCCTATCACCATGAAAATCAAGATGCTTTGGAAAGATTTCATCAGACGATCAAGAATATGATACGGTCATATTGTTTAGATATAGGAAAGGATTGGAGTGAGGGTGGTCACATACTTTTGTTGGCTGTCCGTGAATCAGTTAAAGAATCGTTTGGTTTTCGTCCAATTGCACGTTTTGGGACATACTGTCCGTGGACTTTGGTAAATTCATTAATTAATGTTCTTGACTACCTCTCTGTTTTCAAACAGAAGTTTTCAAAGGCTTGTGAAGTTGCAAGAATTAATCTTCACCCTTCTCAGTCAAAAATAAAAGTAACATATGACAGAACTACAACTACTATGTTTTCAGCTTGCTGTTAGAGTTCTGGCTCTCTTGCTCATGATTCAAAATTCTCTTAAGGCTAAGCATTATATTACTTATATATTTTAAAAGAAAATTATAACAATACGATTGCTGGGAGGAGTAAACGGAAAACATTTATGCTTTAAAGGAATATTTTTGATGCAGATAAACATGTTAATCATTCAATCAATTTAGCTGTACCTGTCAAAAACGGATTAGATGTAAACGATGAAATGCAATCTGACTGTAGTGATTTTGGTTTAACCATTCTTCAGAATTCAGAAATTTTAAACATTCTAGACCAGAAACTTCCACATTTACTGCCGCAGCAGACAAGCGAATTAAAACAGCTATTATGCACATATGAGCAATTGTGTCTCCAGATGCTCCAAGACGAACATAACAAATCTACCATATGACGCTGAGCTTGTAGATTACACACCTGTGAAATGGCAATTGACATCAAGTTGGTTGCTTATTACTTATTCCCAGTTGAATAGAGAATATGTAACAAGTTACCGATTAAATAAAGAATAAGTAGCCAGTTACTTATTCCCTATTAAATCATTTTAGCATCGAGTTGGTACTTAATCCTTATTCAAATCGATTTGGCTATTTATTTCTTGTTCCCGTTCAATAAGTAATACGTTACCATATTCTTAATGCCATTTAAAAGAAATTCCACATTAAATGTGAACTCTCTTCAGCGCAATTATAGCTATTATTCAAACCCAAATGAAAAAAACTACGAGTGTTCGTTTGGTACAAGCTCTATACACCTGCATACAGAAAAATCACCGATTATAAGAAAATTGTCATCATAAGCCATCTTTGACAGATTATAGTTATGAATATTCTTACAGAATGAATCCTCTTGCCGTTGGTACCAAATACCGATAGAATCGATCCAAATTGCACGTGTTTTTACTGCTCGGCACACCTAAGTTACCCCTCATCTATCTGATTCATCTTTACGAAATTTGTCAAGACCTTTGTGTTTGTCGAACATATCCCAGGAGATAAAACCTAAAACAAGAGTCCATGCCAACACTTTAAAAAGAGGTGATATTATGGCCAGTGTGTATGCATAATTTTTATTCCTTGTATTGCATATATTGTAACCCACCCACCTCGTTTATTTCCACACAAATTTTCGAAATCGGCTATAAGAAGTTTTCATTTACCTTGGATACTGTTTGAACAAATCCTTAACTTGGAACCGTGAAACTGCTTAGAAGCAAAATTCTCTAAGTCGGGGTTCACACATAACAGAATGTGGCTACAGTCTGTCCAACACTGTTTAGCACTGCATAGAGAACCTCGTATTTCTCAGATTGCTCTCCACGAACATCGTCAATACTTCTTTTGGGAGCCATATATATCTCTAGGTAGGAATTTTCAAAGAACGGTCAATATCAAAATCATATTAGCATTTAACTGTAGTGTCTCCTAACGGGCTGAGTAAGTAATCTCCTTGTGGGATTTGTTATACCAACAATATTTTGAAGTCAATATTTATCGAAATTGGATTGATAAGTTTTCTTTAAATTTTCCTACTGTTGGAACAGGTACATAAAGATATCCAAGGATGATTGAAATTAAAGTCCTCCAATTATTAATTCCATTGGTTCTGATTTTTGATAGAATTCGATCACTTGCTTGCATAGCCGCCACCTATTAGAACCAGCCTATTTCTTTGACTAGTCTCTACAAATTTCATTAAGACATGTTTTTCTTGTGTGGTCGAAAATAGGTATATAGCTATAAACTGTAAGATAGCTTGAAGTCAAAATCATTTAAGGAGAGTATATTTCGTATGTAAAATTAAAGGTATATTTATGTAGCTATATATTGCAATCGGCTAGATGAATTTTTTCGTCACATTTCTTTCTTTTGGGTGCAGAAACATAACTAGAGACTGTCAAAGAGGGGTTCAATGAAACTCCTTGAATGAAGGGTTTACATCATTCCAAATTTTAATATAATCGGTCATCTCTTTGTATCTAACTTAATATAGCTGGTAGCAATAAGAACAGTCGTATATCTCTGATTGAGGTAGACTAATTATTTCTCTTCTGATCGTATTATAATGGACTAAGTTGGTCACTAGCTTTGAATGCCATGAGGAGTGTTAATATTTATAGGATTACATCTGATCTAGACAACTGTGATGAATAATTCCATCACGTCATGATCATTAGAAAACCATTCGGAAATTCTTTACTTGGATTAGTTCAGGGCATTGGTGTTTCCTTCTGAAATGCCTGTTCCATCTGATGGTTGTCATGTTCTTTGCCAAAATTAAAGTAAAGTACTTGACCATGTTTACGACTTAGAATGTTCTGGAAATGAAGTTTTGACTCCAATGCTGATTTTCTTATTGTGTGTTAGGTTCTTAGATAAAAGTTATTTACATTATAATTATTCATTCCATATATTAGCATTTGTGTTTGCGAATCAGTGTTAGTTCTAATAAGTTAAAAAGAGTTAAAAGAAAAATTGTCACAAGTATCAAAATTTCAAATACGGATTTGACGAATAACTAATAATGAGATGTACTCATAATTTTGTCTTTTTTTTCAAGTACAACAAGGTACGATATACATATATCTCAGTCTGAATATATATCGCAGGATCTGGACCATGGTTAATTGCTGTCTTGTTATTTTTGCTTATTACCCTTTCTACTGCACATGTTCCAACTTCAAAACCATGGTGTTTGTTAATTCATTGACATTGGTTGACACATCTTCGGAGATGAACACCAATGCTCTTTAGATATATTAATGTCGATGCTATCTGAAGGTAGTGCTTTTACACTCTATCAGTCCTATTCAAGACTCTAGCCTGTATTAATAATGGTTGAGGGTTTTCGCGGAGCCAAAAATAATGATGATGTGCTTTTTAAGTGACTATGGACTTATTATTTTCAATATTAGCAACATCTTTCCAAACTGTGTTAGCTATAGCTTTACCATCCTCTTCCCATACCCATTCTAAACTCCCAGGTACAGTGCGGTAAATCATGGTGTTTATTCATGACCAGTCGTAATAGTAATAAGATTTGAAGAGTTGATCCTTTCTCTGATTTTCGGAGTAACATTCTGTCTCTGTAAAGTCTGTTTCAAAGCCTCCACAACATCCCATTAGATCGTCCCATTTGTGCATCCTCTGCGGCCCATATATTGCTTTCCAGAGCAGACAACGTTATATGTATTTCAAATATGAGCTGATGCCATTTAACTTTGAAATTGTCATGCCGGTCTTCATCGGAAGCAGAGTGAATGTGCATGTATTGCTCTGAGATTAGGTCTCCAGTCTATCTGTACTATTTGAATGTCCCATCAAACACTGCCTGGGCTCAGAGTGTTGTAAGTATTTAGGTTGTTTTGTATTCTGTCTCGTTTGCTACTTTTACAATGAATACAAATTTTTACAAACAATAACTAGTACACAAAAATTTAATATTGATAGGTACAATTCTTTATGCACAATTTTTGTGTACATGCTGAACACATTTAAACTAATGCAGATATCCACATAAGGTCAGAACAAGTTGCCATTTCTTTGTCCTCAAGCCTAATTAGAACAGATTTTATGTATTTTGGAAGGATCTTGGAAAAAGTACATCGTATATTCAATCGCACTCTATGCATTATAAGACTGAAAGAACGAACATTCAGATCGGTTAGTTCTCATAACGACCATGGGTTGTTATCTCCCAGTTAGCAGATTTATGGTAATGTGATTTCATTTGGGCGATCTCTGATGATTCCACTAGTCGAAATGTCTTGTGAATCTGAAGCCAGATGTTTCACGAACATATTTATTAATCTTTTTTCTACATCCAGTTCCTGCTCCAGTGTATGAAGACTGCGCATGTGATGGTCCACGAACGACACAGCGACCCTATTCAACATCCACTGTCCCTAACTGGTGTTTCAGTCCTAGAGGTCAGGAGTGCACTTGGTACAGGCAATGTCTAGAGGTAGTCATTAAAAGCATTACACCTTATCATCGCTCTATTTGTCATCATTATTACTATTACCATCTTCTATTTCTTCCTCCTCTTGCTAATGCAACAGCAGCAGCATCAGTAGCTGAATTAATAACAACAGTAGAAGAAGCAGCCGCATTGCATTTGTCATTATTACCATAGCTGGATGTTCTACAAACAAGAAATTACCATAACTACTGTAAATATCACTAACACCATCATATTATTACTAGCCTTGTAATAGGCACCGTTGGTACCACCACGCCATCAACGTCATCATCATTCTACCACCACACCAACTCTTTATATCTGGTTTATCATTCATGTTTCGCTTTTTTATCCTAGTTATAATTATAATCGTCAGCTCAGTTCGTGATAAGGATTTGCAAATGTCATCATACCGTGAAAATAGGTGAATACTTTAGTAGAGGTGCTGACACAAAAGCTATGAATGCAGAAGCCTGTCACTTTTTCCTATCATATTAACACCAATTTCATCCGCTTGAAAGTATTATAAAATGATTGTAGACTAAATAGGATTTTGAAGGTCAAATTATCCTAAATCCTTTTAATACTTTTATGCAATAAACTGTTTCATATACACTCTTGCTCATTTTCAGGAACGACACCCGTGTCAGGGAACACGTGCATCATATGCCATTATATATGCCGAGAAATTCTGCAATCTGTACAGCGACCATGCTCCGAAGTTCACCCAGGCTGGGCAAAATTGGATCAACGCCGTAAGGAAGTGCCTCCAGGTGGCGCTAGTCCCAATTATTAGGCCTTGGGTGTCAATTTCCTGTGAGGGAATAAAGCAGATGGCTTTCAACTCTCACTCAGGATGTTATCTCAATCCGTATATTGGGGCACCTTCCATCTGCGACTTACCTGCAAGTGATTTGTTCAGAAGCTTTTGGACTATAAAAGGAGCATTCATGTCTGCTTTCGTGGAAAGTTTGCAAGGCATGTTAGATGTTCTGAAAGGGTGTGCGGGAAATGTGTTGGATAATGTAAAGGATATGGTAAAAATTAAGTTCAGTATAGAGCGCGAAAGCTTGAAAAGACAGAAAAGGTCAACTTCGGATGAGCTAGATGAATTGGCGGGAGCCGTTGCTGACGCCATCGCCATAAAGCTAGATTGGAGGGATTCTGGTATTATGTGGTATGCTTACTCTAATTCTTCCAGCCTCACCAGCATTGTTTCTGTAGAGGTGCTTATCGCTGGGAAGGGAACATATGACCTAAACACCACCAAGGTTTCAGACTTCAACCTTACTGCAGTGACCAACAAAGTGGCGAAAGCCGTCCAAGATGGCGATCTGTTCTTCAGAAATACAGGAAACAAATTTGAGCCCATCTACGTGAAGCAGATGAAAGAATGCATGGATTTTGAATGTCAACGGGTGACGCAGGAATTTACAGCTCCTCCGAACAAATACACATCGGCCGCCTTTGGCCTTACCAATAACATGATGCACACTGTCTTCACTTTGTTTATTTATTTGTATATTATTGTTGTCCTGTAATCTTCCTGATGAATGCTTAAGTGCAATCAAACCAATTTACGTTATGAAATGGCATATCACATATTACTTTTGAGAGTATTGTGATCGTATCTAATTAGTCCATGTTGACAACCTGCGATAACGAGTTTGAAGACATGCACTTTTATACAATTTATGTATCTTTTATATATACACAAGTGAATAATACTGCTTGGTAATCAGATGTAATGTTCCTTCTTTTGTAAGTAGAGATTTGGTTTAATTTGTCTGTGCCTTATATATCACAGAATGCGCATTTGTACGGATTATTGATAAAACGTGCTATCAGAGACCACAGTGGCATTCAGATTATTGACAAAATGTTTAATACTTGCGCGATTTTAATATTACTGGCATCTTATTTTTGTTTTCTCTCTATCGATGTCTTTGTTTGTACTTCTACTTTTAATATGCTTTCCAATCACGTCATTATCCTTTGACATAGAAAAATCAAAGCCTAAAATGATGAATGTTTTTTTTTTCCATACGGTACATTTGATGCAGAGTTATAGTCTATGAACTGCATTTTATGTATAAATATTTTGTCCACAAGAAACATTTTAAGGGTTTCATTTAGTTGAATAGAAAGAACAGAAAATAGTCTTATGACGTAAGGAAATGGGCGTTTCTTTTATTCCTTCATTTTCTATAACAGAGAAAATGTTTGAAATTTCATGACATGAATACTAACGAATTCCATTTTTTCTGTGATAACTGTACTTAACTTGATTCAACACACATCTGTTTACTAACCAAAACGCTTTCTGAACGCTTTGCGCATATATCAGTATGAACGGGAATGTTTCATTTTCTGCCATTTCGATGTCAAATACAATCTACGGAAGTAAATGTTTCCTTTTTACGATCCCATTTTTTTCTTGATCGCAGTACTCGATTAGTTATATCAAAATATGAAAACGAAATAGATATAATAATAAAAACAAACAATCTAGATGTGCTTCCAGAACGGTAGTAAATATAAATGGCCGACTGACTAAGATTATTTCGATACCAACATGAAAATAATAATAAATCAAACGTGGTAATTTCTCTAGAAACCAAATCAAAATGTCATTTTGTCATAATGAATGTAACAGTAGTGAAAAAATTGTGGATTGAATCCTAGATGCATCCGACAAGGCCATTCACCTTATTGTATTCTCCTATTCATCCCAATCGATCCTAATATAGCCAAGTCCGAATCGCTTTGTAGTAACTATAATTGCAGGTTACATTTCAACGTGATATAGTGCAGAAACCGTATGTTGCAATGTGATTAATTCACTCCTTCTTGGACTGGCTACACGGTTTCCAGCGGTTTTTTTTTCTTGACTTGAATGAATGGGCCGTGAAGGAAATATGTTTGTTTCTTTATTTTTGTATACATGCAACGTTACATTAAAATCTCTTTTTGAAAACGTTTGTAAAGAATGAATAGTGAGCATTGGAAAGAGTATAAATCTGAGTTGTTTATACGCTTTTACTTTTACAACAATATGTCAGAACTCCAGAATATATACGATACATTTTTACATTTCGCACACACTGCAATGTATAAACTCAAATGCAACATTATGTTAGGAAGACTTTATAAATCTTGATTTTAAAATACTGAATAGAATAAATCCTCAAAAGATCCAGTCCTTTCGAAAATTGTATAGTACAAAAACCGTACAAGAGACTCCAACGTATTTTCTTATGTCCGAAACACTTTATTATGTGACATCATCGATATGACATTATCTTCTTGTATTCTGCTTAATATTGAACTATTTCATGATGAGCAAAGTGTCATATTGTCAACACAAACATAAGCTTGTTATTTTGAAAGCTGTTAGAGACTTTCGTCTTAATGAACGTTTAAAACGGAAGTACTGTTAAAAGTACTGCATGAAGAAATATCCATGTATTATACAAAAATCTGATAATGTTTTTCGTTATGAGAGGTTTTCACTAAAATATTGAATTATAAATGACAACTCATCTAAGACCTTTATTAAGAAAACTCAGCGAACTGACCAGTCTTCCATTTTAGTATTAACTTCTCCTCTGGAAACCTAAAAATGTCTCCATAAATGGTATTGTACCTTTAAAAACGGTAACTACTTTATTGTGGTATCGCCACATCCCAAACGATATATAGACAACGAACGGTGTATCAGTCATGAACAGTAGTGTTATATCACAAGGAGAAGTGTAATGTCACGCCGTTTCATCGATATATGAAAATGCTTTTGAAACTTCTGGTGTAAATACTTGGCATAATTTACCAATATAAATTCGTACAAATCTCCAATAATAAATATAAAAGCACTCCATAGCGAAAGATGAAAAAGCTGTTATTTTAAGGATTGTAACAAAATTGTCACTTAAAACTGTATATGAATTTCATGACCTCAGAATGGAAGCTTTCATCTGTAAGACATCCGTGAACATGTAGAAACTATGCTTAAAACCAGTACTGTATATATATTACCCAGTATTCTCTCTCTCTCTCTCTCTCTCTCTCTCTCTCTCTCTCTCTCTCTCTCTCTATATATATATATATATATATATATATACTACAATTCGGTCGAGAGACAAAAGTTGCAGACATATAATTATTCATTCATGTTTGAAGAGGTAATGCATTCCAGTAGTCGGAATAGTGTTCATATGTTCATATGTTGATCACAAATCCACAGTGTGTACAAATCTCATGCATATTCAAATGGAGTTTATAGTATTTTATTGCGTTTTTATACTTGGAAAACATTAGTCACAAACTCATTTACCAAATATTTAATTTGTATGTTATAATTTATTATATATATATAATATATATATATAAAGAAGAGTATATATATATATATATATATATATATATGTATATATATATATATATATATATATATATATATATATATATATTTGTATTTAAAATGTTGTTTGCAAAATAACAAATGTGTTATTAAAAGCTATACAATTGATGCATTTTATATTTATGTAAAGATATGAAAACCAAAAATGTTCACTTGTGCTAAATTTAGTATTGTCCAGTCCAATAATCTAAAAAATAGGTAAAGTAACTTGAATACTTCCTGTAGTGATACAGAAATTAGTCAAATTATACACATATGTAACACATTTTCGTTACACAATTGTTCATCTATTAACACAAAACTTGATTTTCATGTGAATTCGTATACAATCGAGCAAGTTTTGATCTTACAAGGTATGGTTATAACATTAGCAAGATCTTCCGATCTGCTCCCCAGTCGAATTTTGCCACGACTTGTATTAATTTCTGGGGTATTTATATTTGTCCCTGTGGAAGGTAAGTGTTTCTTCTTCTAGAGTGTGATCATATTTCAAACATTTTCTTTTGCGTCATTACTTACCAATACCGATGTCTGCAGTCTGCGATGATGGTCTTCATTCAGATCAAGTATATTCATCAAGCTAGATGGAGCTAGAATTACCCAGAGCAGTTGAAATCGAAGTCCATGCTGCCACATTTCTTTACAATACGGTCTCATCCATGTATATTTGCAATTTTTCATGATATACTATGTTTAATGGGAAAGAATCGAGTGATGCTCCGTCGTTCCATCTACCACTTAAAGCTGCTTCGTTTATCCTGTTTACCTTTAGCGACAACTAGAATGTAGAGGACTAAATATATTATTGACAACACTTAGTGTGGCGTTTTGAAGAACATTTTCGTTTGTACATGTAGGTCACATATTGTAAAATACACTCTGTCATTGGGAGTCTTACGGCGTGTCTTATGGTTCTTGACAGGGTACCGAGCAGACATAACAGGTTTGAGGGCCGGTACTATGAGCATGCAGGGCGCTTGATAAAGACTATATGAGGGTGGAGTACTTGATCTAAAATTTGTTACTCAATATCTCATGATAATTGTGTGTCTACTATTTATAGTTATAAGTGCCACATATAGCATTGTGTCGTTTTCTTTACAGCGTGACATTTATCGGCGTTTAATAACTGCAGAAAAGACGAACACCCTTATGTAACAGTAATGCCCACCCTAACCACGATTACAGAGTATTTCTTCTTTATGTCAAAATGAATTTCATTATTTGTTATTAATTTCAAGTCACAAAATTATGTTGCGCCTGTCTTTGCGAGGGAGTACAGCTTTGAACCAGCTGAAGAAATTGAGAGAATGTATAAGAATCACAACATTATTTCTGTCATGGAATAAACTGTCGCCAGTAATAAATTAACGAAGGTCATGCTACATTTGCTGCATTATGGACACTGTAATAACATCAATCAATCTCTCGTTTCTAGTTCTTGAATGCATAATTTATCGCCCTATTGTACATGTAATTCTGCAATCGTCATTTAATTTTAACATTCCTTTTTTAGATTTAGGAATTTTTATAATCGTGTTTTCCAACAGTAAGTCTTGCATCATTTCCTTTAAGACTGTAAACCATTGCCTGATGGCACAAGATAAGAATGAGAAACTTGAACTACCAAATAAGGTGAGTGGGACTTGAAACAAAAGATATGTTGATGAAAAAGGCATAACCTATACGCAATGATAATTTAAATTATCTTACCAATAAAGGAGACGTAACCATGTCTACCTGTTAAATGTAAGAAATCCCCTGTTTAAAATGTAATCCAGATAGCGTCGTGAAAATGTTTTAACTATGCTTATTTACATTATTATCTTATTGTTCTCATTTATTACTCAATACTTTGAAAATCACATTTGTAGAAGTAATTCATTTGTGTTTACGTTTTATTGTCAAATTAAGGGTCTAACCCTTAATACAATTTTCTTTGACACTCACTGGTGTTACAGCTGGAGAAAATAAAACTGGTCTGTGCAATAGGCAACGCATGCATTTCTTGAATAAAGGAAGCGTAAACGTTCTGAACGATCAGAGTTATGTATTCTGTCGGCATACCTATCCATAAAATGGGGAGGGGGGTACTTATATCTTAATCATTAGTTTTGTATCAGGTATGCACAAACTAGTTTTATCCTGCTGGATACAGATAACGAAATCGTGTACATGCACAGAGGGAATTTATTTGGAAAGTTCAAAGAACTGACGCAAGTCTAGGAAAATTCAAAATTAAAAAATATTCAAGCTAATCATGAGGTCAGTGACACCATCGGGAAGTTTTAAGTACAGTGTTTTATAATCCTGCATGTGCAGAATGTTACCCTGCTCAACAATTATAAGTATGATTCTTATCTTCATTTTACATAAATTTTAACTCAAATTTGAAAGCAGTGAATCATCATATCTGTGTCGATTTTGCAAGCGAAGGCAATAGCGGGACACTGACTTTCACATAATATAAACTGATATAACGTAATGGCAACATTATGTATGAGTTTTAACTGCACATCAGCATATTCCTGGCTATATAATGCCAACTGAAACTAAGTCTGCAAATATATAACTCTTCAGAACGATAATCCATCCAAAATGACGAAAGATAGCGAAGATCAACGATCACAAATGCATTGGACATATATGCAAGCGACACAATACCAACTCGTCTATGCAGTTTGCTTGGCATGAATGACGCCAGTTTTCTAAGATGGGTTTCATGTTAAGAAAATAGTTTTGAAGTTCTCGTTCCACATATTGTGCCACGTTGTACTAACGGATGAAAAATACATTTTCGAAATATGTTTTCACACGAGTAATCCACAACATATATTCTTCCACTTGGCATTTAAATTTGCAAACATTTTGTGGTCAAGCAAAAGCCTCGCATCTAATTCAGCTACTGATTCATATAAAATTTCCACACACATATTCCGTGCTTAGGGCTATGGCATACAAATGTCTTCGTTATTCAATATAGAAATGTCCGAAAAACATCACAACTTTTGAATGGTAGGAAAAAACAGAGGAAGTAATGGAAAATATTCTGTTTAGAGATTTCTTTATCATTTGTAAGAGTTGTTTAATATCTTAAGTTCCATTTATCAAATTAAGTTATCATATATCGATAAAAGAAACTATATATTGCAATTAAATGCATGATATTTATTGATATACATACGAAAATGTTGATAGTTTTGCATTATTATCTGATGTACGATAAATTAAATGCGGTAAAACCGATTGAGTATTTTTGTATTCTTAAGTGTTTCACGCCATTTATAGCACATAGTAGGCTATACATGGCGGCCAGTATATTTGGTGGAGTTAGAACCCTGAAAAACGCCCGGAAAACCATTGACTCGTAGTAAGCTACTGACAAGCTTCATCACGTTGGCCGAGCCTGAGACTCGAACCCACGAGAACAGAGGTGAGATAATAGTGATCTGTACATGTGATCGTTTTAGACCACTCGGTCACCAGGTACTACGCATTATATCTCATGACTATACTTGAAAGACGTCAATTTAGTTCCGATTTTCTCATTTGCCTGTATAAAAGTATAATTTTAGGTTTCATGAGTTTAAGGCTAGGCAGAGACACAACATATACCATTAAAAATTATCCATTGGGACTAAGGTCCAGTATTTTATAGCTTCGTTGATGATGTTTTCCTGTGCTGTGCACGATGATTCTAGTTTACAAAACGCAAGTGAGATGTGTGGGAATTTAATATTGACGTTTAGTCGCAGCACATTTTGTCAGGGTCAGCGCGACACGTAAAATTTAAATTGACATATGGCCTAGACTCGCAATAAATTGTTGTCTGCAAAGGATGAAATATGCTCTGTTTGGGAGGCACGGTAGGATTTTAGTTAGGACTCGTTAGATATGTTAACGTATGATCAAGTAGAGGAAACGACGTAGGGTCAATCCAGAGACAATTTTGAGCTATTTGAAATAAGTGTCATAAAGTGAAATTTTCCAGACTAGTTATTAATATAGGAGGAATCGAGAGAATTATTCTAGCTTCGATGGGCTTGTTAAATATATGTCGGCTAGAGAAAGTTAATCTTGATTGGCTATTCACAGGCTTTAAGTAATCTATATCGCAAATTTAGTCAATCTACGTATCAGTGGGAAACCAGAATTTAGCTACGGGTAATAGCAAGTATGTCTCGTTAAATTGTCCAAGGGACAAGTGTCTGGACAGTTGAGGAATTAGGCTTCGTATCAAGAGCAAGTCTCGAATAGGCACAAAGGCATTGTTTCAGTCACACACAATATGTTCACTGATGTATTTTAGTAATTATTTGCTGAATTTATCATTTTAAATTCATGCATCAATTTTCTGTATGTTCAGAAATTAATGGTTTGCATGAATTTGTCTCGAATATTATATGACTCATGTATTATATGACTTTTTTCGAATTGATATGAATGTGTTCGAATTAATTTGTTCATATGTAATAGAAGTCATGTATTGTAGACATTTCATGTATTACTTTGATACAAATTGTGAGAATTAATCTCTGTCTTAAATGATATATATCATGTACGCTAAGAATTGATTTTGTTATGTGTATGTCAATAAATCGCTAGTTAGCATGTAATGTAGTTAAAACAAGAGGTGATGTCCATTAATTCATTTGTGTAATTAAGTTATGAATTATCTCAAAAGTGAAGATCTTCGTGTGTCGACCGACAATATGATCATCATTATATTATAACGAAAATTCATAGCAAGTATAGGCAAAAAGTCCAAAGTGACAACAAAGAAGGAGAGAGCATAAAAAATAGCATGACACTTTGTATTGAGCCCCACTCTGTTCACCATCAAGATAAGCAACCTGGAAAAGTCGGTGGACCAATCCCATCTGGACATATCGCAGTTGGCAGACGACAGCTGGATTTGAAATGCGGGAAACACATCCAGTGACTCTGTGGTGGGCGGTCTGCAGGAGGGACTGAATAGGATTGGTCGATGGGTCGGTAGATGGGGCTTCAGACTAGCAGCTGGTAACAACATAGGTCAGCTATTAACTCCTTTAAAGGAAACCTGTTGGGAGCCCCTGGTCCTATACCTAAATAATACGAAAAAAGGTTTGAGAAACAAGCAAAAATCCTAGCGATGCTATTGATAAGCACCTTACAGACACAATGCTGAGCTATCGAGAAGATGTGGTCAGAACCTAAACCTGCTGCGCAGTCTTAAGGGAAACAATTAGAAAGCGGACTAGACTACACTTCTCATAATACAATGAACACTAATTCAATCAAAAACAGACAATGGGTGCGGCATACGATTCAGCCCAGAAATTCCTATAAAAATATTAGATCGAATATAGTATTAAGCGACTCAAGAGCAACGGTGGGGAATAGCTGCGAAACCTATGAGGAAAAATAAAGACGAGAGGAGTTACTCGTGTGGTATGCGAAAAGGTTTTCAATCTACGACCCACACCATTGAGAGATGCAGTAAGTCCTTTATGCATAAATTGGCCCCAAGCCTACCAGGGGTTAATAAATCCATTTGCTACAAAGCGAACTAGATATCTCCAATATCCAGGAAGAACAGACTAAATACTCCGACCGTGCCACATGGACATGCACAGTCCCGAAAATAAACTTCAAGGCATTTATATTCCGAACTAAACATGAACAACCCATAGAATGCATGACAAGAATCCTCTCGTAGATAAATGGCATATAGGAAGATAATACCGAAATGTATGCACATGGTTCACAATTCCATGACCCATTAAGCACTGAAGTGATCTTGGGCGATGACATCACGCTAGAGGCGAGACTACCAGATAATTGCACCATTGATTCCTTCGAGTTATTGGTACTAAAAACACATACAACGAAAGCTGTTATTATCAGCGGCTATGTGAGCATTATGCACTTTTTCTAGTCAGGCAGTTCCTTTAGTAGAGAGAATCTGTTAAGAGAAGTAATTGTACGCTGGAAGTTAAGTGGATGCCTTCAAGGGTAGGCATAACTGGAGACAAAGGACCAAATAAAAAACCAGAGACAAACCATGAGAGAACATTATTCATAAAAAATAGTACAGCGTCCAGGAAACCTATAGTACAATTTGACAAAAAATTGATAACAAATGACAAGGGAAATGGAATAACAGTCCAAACTGAAAAAAAGTACTCAGAAGAATTAGCGCCCCAAACTTTGTGATTCTCCATGACACTTAAAGCATCAAAAGCATCAAAAGATGAAAAACTGGAAATACCTATTAACCAGCAGTTTCGGAAGGTTCGTGCTGAGTAACAGAACAGCGGGCATCAACTGTACTCATTGCCCCGTCCCATAATCGCTCCAACATGTCATCAATGACTGTCCAAATTAAATCATAGAAAGACATATTTTCCAAGGAATACATAAAACTCTCAAGGCCCCCCCCCTCCACCACCAACATAGCCAAAATTCCTTAACCAGGAGCTAATAGTAATGATTCGATATAAAACTATTATCTTGGATCCTTTTCTGTCATAGAGAAAAGAAGAAATTATGAAACCCTTTGCAGGATATCAAAAGTTAATACCAGTCCCACTAGGGGATAGTTGAGCTGTCTAGCTACTGATCCCATCTTCTTTGGAAGAAGAAAGCCCCACTCCCATTAGGATAGACTAACAAGATCCCACCCGAACAGAATTAAAATTAATCAGTATCAAAATCAGTCTCGCATCTAAATCAACACTGAATTGTAACATTGACAACAAACTCACAAATAACAGACATCAACATCTTCACTCCGTAATACGTTCTATAATCAATAAGCAAATAAGTCTGATATAAAATCCACGTAATATACTATACAACTTTAATATTATAATCCCACTAATACCTACCATATCTATTTTAAGTATATAAAACTAAAAATTTAAAATATGGCATAATGCCATGGATGAATAGATTTAATTACTCAGACTTTAAATACAACATGTTTAAGATAAGGTTGTCCAAAACCCAGGTCATCAGGACTTGTAACACAGGCTTGTAACGATTGACACACAATAAATAACTTAAATATATGACTCGTTATAATGACCTGAAGAGGTAGTCAAAAACCCAGACCATCAGAACCGCGATATTCCACACTCAATATCAAATTGCGTAGAGGAAGCATTAGTACCGCCTGATTTGAAATACAAATCTGGACAAGTTGATACAGTGTTACGTGTAAGCTCGTACAATAATAACAGGAGAAAAGAGTCAAGACAACAAGCTTTGTATATTTTAACAAAATAATTTATTTCCCTAGAAAACAATGTAAACATTGGAAAATAGGACTTACGGTTTGTGAATATAATCCAAAATTTAATCCTAAGAATGAAAAGTACAAGTCCTATAACTAAATAGTTCTATTAGAATCCAGGTTCGAATCTCGACGACGTTCCAATATGGAAGGCAATGACGTCAGATGTGGTCCTTGTACAAATAGCAACAATTCCTCAATTGAATCACAGGTTAGGTTTCCGAACAATTCCAGAATAAATTTCCACTGAATTTCTGTCTCCCAGAATTTTATAAAACAGTACACTCGTTTGGTTTTCTAGAGAACAAATTATTAAATTCCAAACACAAATGAACTTCAAAAACAATCTGGTTTCAACAATTAAAAAAAACCAAACTATCCAGCCTTCAAGGTTTCAGGAATACAACTGACTGACGAGCGCTCATAAAGGATATTATATCCACCCAAATCATCATCCCGTTCTCGCGAGACAGACTACGTGATCTCCTAACACTTGAAACAAGGCGATAAGAAACATGCAATTCGTCACGTAAGAAGAACCCCTATCTACTCTAACTCTGAAATAAATTTAAAAATAAAACATTGTTTATTGAGACTAAACGAAATGGCCTTGGCAATAGCCAATCATTTTCGCGTAGCGCTTACACCACTCCGGACCAAAGTGAACTAAAATTATTACTAATGTAACACGTTTTACGTCTTAGATAAACAGAATTACTGGAAAAAATATAGAATCCCATGAAAATAATCATTACAATAAAATGTAATGAAACAAAAATAAAATAAAAAGAATTTTAAAACTAACACACAAACAATTCAATTACATATACGTAACACTTCCCCCATAAAGAAAAAAGAAAGATTTATATAATAAAGCTTTCTTTTTACCATATGTAAATTATTCATGAGGTAAACAAAATTACATAAGAAAATTCTTATGAATTATATAAAGTGTTCATGAAATAATATTTCTATACACGGGAAGGTGCATCTGCAATCAAATTGTCTTTTCCTTTGATGTGCCTGATGTTGTCGAGCGCTCATAAAGGGTATTATATCCACCCAAATCATCATCCCGTTCTCGCGAGACAGACTACGTGGTCTCCTAACACTTGAAACAACGCAATAAAAAAATGCAATTCTTCACGTAGGAAGAACCCCTATCTACTCTAACTCTGAAATAAATTTTAAAATAAAACATTGTTTATTCAGATTAAACGAAATGGCCTTGGCAATAGCCAATCGTTTACGCGTAGCGCTTACACTACCGCGGACCAAGGTGAACTAAAAATATTACTAATGTAACACGTTTTATGTCTTAGATAAACAGAATTACTGAAAAAATATAGAATCCCATGAAAATAATCATTACAAAAAAATGTAATGAAACAAAAATAAAATAAAAAGAATTTTAAAACACACAAACAATTTAATTACATATACGTAACAACAGAATGAAATATAATACAAACCTAACCCATCAAGGGACAAGGCTTCCTAGTTTAAACCCATCAACAAGGGACAAAGCGTTCTAGTTTAAAACCGTCCCAAACAAAGAAATCAATGGCAGAAACCTGATGAAAGAGATATCCTCTTTAAAAACAGACCCTTAAGAGCGAGGTCATCAATGAAGAGGTGGATATAAGATGGGCATGGACAGAGGAGAGGATAAGAATGGCTATGGCACCTCGACAAAAATCAAGGAAAATTTCCCCCAGATGAGTCATAAAGTCTGGATCCTAAAGGAGGTGACTAGTGGAAGGGGCCAACGAGCCTAGTTTTAGGCTTTGATCTTCACCGAAAAATGCTCATGAAACGATGTGTGATTTGCATCGTCCGACCCGGGAGGTGCATGTATCGCTAAGGTAGACTGGCTACATAAAATTCCAACTCCTTTTTCAGCTCCACCCAGATCACTAGAAAAGCGAGATTTTAATACTATTCCCCAAACAATTATATGTTTTATGTATGTTTTGTATATATCTATGTTGCTGACAACTAAATCCTAAAATCCCCTTTTACCTCTTTGCGTTTGAAAGTTAGGGTATACTATTGTGTCTTTAAAGACAGTCTACCCTACCATTCCCATGTTATACATATGGACAGATAATACATAGGATTTCCCGATGTTGCCCAAGCATCTCACGCATATATTTTATATAATTATCATATATCCCCAATCGGCCCATGCATCTACTAATATTATTTGAAGTCAACACTTCTTGATGCAGATATAGAGGCTTCTGCTATTATTTGAATATGGAATAAATACTGAATATTATATGTACACTTTAAAGTTAAAGCACAGCCCATTCATTCATACAAAATCGCTTTTATATTGCTTCGCATTTTGTCCGTTGATGTTATTCTGTGATTCGCTTTGTTTTGCTGCTGTAACGCAGGTTATCGAAGATGACTAATAACTTAGGGATAGGAAATTATAAGTTCTTATCAAATTGTACAGCATGATTAAAATCATCATTTCTTGATGCAGATATAGACGATTGTGTCATTATTGGAACATGGAATAAATACTGTATCTGAGTAGTATATTTGCATTTCCAAAAAATATGTCCATTTAGTTTAACTCTTGGGACATTTAAACATGCAAAAAGAAAAACTTATATACAGCTCGGTTTATGTTATAAGGTGGATAACGCAGTATACAATGTACAATGTGGGCCATTGAAGTTATGTCCCTGTGGACAGATGGGAGCTGTGAAAAGGATATTCACGTTTTTTCAAACACCCACCATCCTCATTTGTTTTTATTTACAATTTTAGATATGTCATATATGCTGAAGGGGAGATTCAAGAATGGAGTGGCAGATTAAATAGATTAAGACTCTGACTTGTTTTATCGCCTAAGTCCCTAATTAGAGGGGGTTAGTGAAATTGTGACGATGGCTTCTAATGAAAACGCTGAATACTTTCAAAAGGTGCATTCGTCATTCTTTTAATTTAAACCAACCAGGGTGGGTGTTGTATTTAATATGGGTGGGCTCTTCATCCTCCATACTTTCTCTTTATCTCGTAAATGCAACATCATTTCCTGATATCTAAATTACTATGTCCATGTATGTACATCCATTTCATTGAAGTAACAGGATATATTTCTTCCTACAATATATATTGTGATGTCTTTGGAGATATTGTCCGGAGCACACGGAAAAGAAATATTGTAACAAGTGTCAAAACGGATGGAAATTTATATCCAGTACTGTCCATTCAACCATAATATATCTCATTTTTTTGCAATTCTTATTAGACAAAATATATTTGATATATGTATGGCGACTGGACAATTAATATATTTGACATTATCGGGAAGGTAATCACAAACGCAATTCCTCACGTTGGCATACCGATCATAGATAGTTTGCCTAGTATAGGCTTAAATCGTTTGAAATGTAATCAACTATTTCATATTCCGGTCTATTTGATGTTGCAGGACCTAAAGTGTCTTCTTGTAATCCTCTTCTTGAAATATTCATCTTCAGTCATCTCCCTGTGGCGGTGAGTAGCGGGTAGGGAGGGAGAAACAAGTGCGCCATGTGATGGTGGCGCCCCCGTGAGAATTGGAGGTTTTTTCAGCTGGAATTATCATAGAATTGCATCTTCAACTTAATCTAAGGACGGCAATTCTTCGCAAAACATATATTTTCATTTATAGGGGATTGTGCTAATTGTAAGAAAGATCATCTACTTTTGACAAATTTTGTTCAATACAGATTAACTGCCATTCAGAAAGAAAATCGGAGATTTATTTAGACTTTGTTTTTTATATCGTAGACAGGTTAATAATTACTTACCTCAGTTCAGTGAAACTAAATATGCGAAAGCATAGTACATCATTTTATTAAAGCGATGTATTTTCAATTTGAACACAAAGTTTCATGTTAAAATGATTATTTGCCGATTGGAACAACTCAGTGCTACAAACAGGTACGTAGTAGTAAAGTACAATCGTTTGGTACCAATCACGTCACATACGTTTGACAGTTCGGAATTAAAACGAAAATTCCACAGTCAATAACTTTTATAGTACCGTATACAAATATTCTAACGGTTCTATGATTCTATGCATCCCACTGTATCATGGACAAAATATTTACAATCCAAGGAGGTCGTACAATATATATTGTATAAACAATGAACTTTTCATGTAAGCATGAAGTTTGAAACGCTCTGATTGGAGGTACTGTGATGAAAACGTTAGACAATTGGTTGCAAAGGGGAAAGCTAAATGGATTAAAACGTATCTAAAACTCTACATGAAGGCTGTGCTAGAGTCGGTTCATTACAGCCACACACAAAACAATCCCTCAAATTACTGAAGAAAAGATACAGAAATATAGTCAGCTGGTTGCTTTGCAGAGCCTTTTCGTACAAAACCATTTCCCAATTTACACATGTTGCCCCTGGGTCTAGTCGAAAAGAAAATTCCTGGGTCTTTCAGACTAAATCATTATCTATCGTTCCCACCGTGCGATTCGGTTAACGATGGAATTCCAACTCAACAATCGGCAGTACATTACGATGGCATTGATAATGCCATCACATGTATAAAACACTTGGGTAGGTGGTGTTTATGGCAAAAACAGACATATCAAATGCTTTCCGCATTCTTCCTATTTGTCCCATGCAATATCATTGTTTGGGATTTTTGTGGCGGAAAAGGTACTATTTTGACAAATGCTTACCAATAGGTTGTAGTTGCCAGATATTTGAGACCTTTAGCAATTTTCTTCAATGGATAGTGAACACAAAGTTATATATAACACACATGACACATACATTTGACGATTTTTTAATGCTAGATGCAACTCGTGTCCAATGCCAGCATAAGCTTGATCGCTTCCTGACTGTATGTGTCGACATCGGCGTTCCTATGGTTGCGGATAAAACATTCGCTCCGTCAACAACCATTACGTACCTTGGATACGAATTGGATTCCTTGAGAATGGAGGTTCGCCTTCCCACGGACAAACTAGAAAAATGTAATAAACTCGTACATTTATATCTGGCTCGAAATAAAATTACTCTCAAGGTGTTGCAATCCATCATAGGTACTATTAACTTTGTTTGCGCAGTAGTTTTGCCGGAACGAGTTTTTCTTAGGCGACTCATCACCTTGACAATTGGCATCTCAAATCCACATCACCGCATTAGACTAACAAAAGAGGCAAAAGAAGATTTAAAGGCCTGGCAAAACTTTCTAACCGGTGTTAATGGTAGATCTTTATTCTTACCTGACAGTTGGATAACTTCCGACACGTTGGACTTGTACACAGATGCTTCTGCCTCAGTCGGATACGGTGCGATCCTAGGCACACGCTATTTCTATGGCATTTGGGATCCGACATGGGCATATCAAAATAGAATCCTACCCCATCGTTCTGGCAGTTGAGATCTGGGGAGAACGCTTGTCCAATAAATGTATGTATTTCCACACTGACAAGCAAGCCTTATTTGAAATCATAAACAAGCAATTCTCTAAGGACACAAAAATCATATATTTCATTCGCAAGTTTGTACTCTCTTGTCTTAAATTAAATATCTTGTTCAGGGCAAAACATATACCTGGTATACGTAACAGACTCGCTTTTGCCCTTTCTCGCCAACAGGTTTCGAGTTTCCTCGCCATTGCTACCTATGCGGATTCACACCGTCATCGCATTCCGCTTCATCTAACCTTACCCAGCTAGAGAGTACGCTTGGCCATTGGCTTTAAAACATCCTACACCCAGCTACACAAACCTCATATAAGCGGGCGTAGACGCTACATAAAGAGTTCAGATCGGACACCTTGATTGAGTTGTCTCGCCCAGTTTCAATAACCAATTTGGCCTTTTTCATAGCGCACTTAATCAACAAGATATGCGGCATGTCCGATATCCATTTTTGTTTCTGCAGTTGAATATGTGCACAAACTTAACGGCTTCACAGACCCTTCTTCCTCATTTCTTATTCAAAAACTCATTCAAATCATTCACAGAAATAAATCTCATGATATTCGTTTGTCAATTGACAAAGTTGCACTGGATAAACATACAGTTTCTATGATGCATGCCATCTCATACCATATCAGGCGTACCATGTATTCGGCCATGTTTACTTTGGCTTTCCATGCCTTTCTTAGAATAGGAGAGATTACAGTGCAAACAACTGCACATGAGAATGACAGTTTGATACAATTATCTCAAATCACTTTTTTTCCACATTCGTCTCACAATCACTTTTCGACATTTCAAACACGACTCGGAACAACCATATACATTGCATGTTGCTGCTCAACAAAATCCTGCGACATGTCCGATAGCTCATTTACAAGCATACCTAACCCTCAGTGGTAATACTCTAGGACCGATTTTTATGAACCAAAATGGGCAACCAGTGTCCAGAGTAGAATTTAGTACAGAACGTAGAAGAGTGCTTTGCTTTTGTGGATTTAGCTCGAACAATTTTAAGTCCTATAGTTTCAGAATTGGGCTCGCCACTGAGGCGGCCAGACAAGGTTTGAGTGACAACCAAATAAGGGATTTGGGCCGCTGGAGATGCATTTAAGAAATACATAGCGTTAGGCTAAAGGGTCTCAGCTTCGTAACACTTCAATCACTTTTTCTATGATCGCCATTCTGCCGTGTGTGCTACTTTATCTTTCAGGTCTCGTGGGTTCACAGACCTAGACTCCTGGGCATCGACCGTGCTTTGCTGGGATATCATTCGCTCGACCGGACTAATCTGTGTCTATCTGCCTATTAGACCGCCAGGAGCGTATGTGGGTACTCTAACAGCTCTGGAAGATCAACAGCGCATTCAGGAAGTGCGCGCATACGTTTTAAAGTTTCTTCTCAATCCTCCTTACATGCTGGATATATCCAATTACCGGGAAGTACGAGGATGCTCTACTACCCTTGCAATACAGAATTCATCAGTTTAATTTTGATCAACATTGATATTTTCTTTTCTTTGATGCTGGTTATTTTTGTTCTTTGCCCTCCAGCCTTTTTGTGGCAGCCAGAAATGCAACAAGCTCTGTTTGCTGTATTTCTGTTTATGGCGGTTGCAGCCTCAAAAAATTTCTGTATTGTACGCTATGTCTCATTGTTCAATTTCTTAGCACGTTTACTCTATAGACTTTGTCCAAATAGTTATGTTATGCTGTAAATACATAGCAAATTTTGGTTGACTAATATCTTTTCTGTTCAATACAGCATCAAACACAACGTTTGTCTTTGTTTTTATTATGTACCCATATACTCTGACTTTGTAACATTTGCATGACTGACCTAGGGAATTCTGTCTTTTCACTCTTTATCTTCCTTTCGACTCTATCGATGTTGGAAAGAGTAGGCTGGTGTATGCACATTTAATTTTACAATCTCATACAACAAGTTAATAATATAGAACCCTGTGTTTTCGTTCACTTTCTTTCTGACAACAACTTGCACCCTTCTTCTACAGTATAAGAACACATCACATAAATATAAACTTTTGATCCATGTAGATGTAGGCAAAGGAATGAACGAACTAGTGCAGGAACGAATGGATAAATGTAATGACTAGAAGTCAATATATCGCCACACTCATACTGAAATCAAGTTGGATACTTATTCCTTATTTTTGATTCCCTTTTCTTTTCCAGAATAATAAGTAACTAGTTACCGATTCATTAAGAAATATATAACCAGTTACTTGCTCCCATTCAACCATTTTCACATACAGTTGGCTCCTTATTCCTTATTTATGTCTAGCTGGCTATTTATTCCTTATTCCAAATTTAATTAGTAATCGGTTACCACTTAGTTATTGCCCACGAAAGATCCTCAGGGCATGCATTGGTATTATACTAACCAATGGGAGACATGCGAGTGTTCTTTTGGTGCCAGGGATTTAAAGCTGAATACAGACAGATCACTGACTCTATATTGTTAGGGTTTAGGATATTGTTAGGTATACATGCTTGGTAATTTGAGATAGGATTAATTAGTTGTGGTAGGTATTCGGGTCGTGTATTGTGATGCATGGAGTGAAGTATTAGTATTCGGGTTCGAAAAGCTTACTAATGACTCAAGCAAACGCAAAACCAAAACAAAACTAGGTCGTCTGATAAAAAACTGACTACCTGTTAAATCCTTTTGGTATACTTTATTCGTATGCAACAATATGTTCCTATAAATTTTGGCATCCATTATTTGACAATTATTGGCCATGTTTGGGCACGTTGAACAATACAATACTAAATATTATAGAAGCCTCTCAGTTTCTGTTTGCGTTTACCAAATCCTGCTGGCACCTCTGCAAGCAATATATCCATGTGGAAGAAGACAATATAAAACTCCGAAACGATAAACAGTGTAAGAAAGAAATGATTAAAATCTCTTTCTTATTGCTTCACTGGAATATTTTGAGTACACTACTGGTTGGAATATAATACATAGCGGTAGACACTGCAGTTATATTTACATACGTGTAGTGGTGACTACAGCACCAGCAGTACCACAGCAATAAAATGATAACGATACGTAGAAAGTAAAAGGTTCGAATAGATTTTAAGCATCAGCGCAAAGATGCTCCACGATGATATTTCCAAGACAATATGCGACATACAATATTTGATGAAATTTGTTCTTGGAGTAACACCGCATTCATACCTAATATGGACTATGAGGTTGGTAAATGCAGCATTTATTCTCCAATTTCCAACACTAGCTCATTTTCACATGTACTTTGTTTTGGTATGAAACAGAAATTTATGAACATAATACATGTATAAGAACTTCATGTGTATCTTAATTAACTTATTTCAACAAAAACGATTTCCTTTTTAATAAACATGATTGCAGAAAACAGTTTTTTTATATAGTCATATTCTTTCTCTAACTGAAATTGTACTATTTTGTGCTTCATAGCTTTTATCGAAAGCATCTAAGCCCGAAAATTTAAAAGATATTTACAAATTCAACCATTGATGAGATTACCCGAAAATATCATTATATCATCTAACAGTGAATATAACTATTACTAGGAAATTTAATTTGTGTAGATGTCTTTGCCTAATTGTGTTACTAAGGATTTATCCAAAATGTACATGTCCAAAGCTCAAATATGTGCACAAAAGAAGTGTTAACGGCCTGCAAATCTAATCAGGCTATATGCTCATGACCATAGCACAATTTAATGTTGAAGTCTTGACTAAAATGTTATTCTTGCTAAATTTGTGCAAATGTTAGCATTAAGTCGCTATTTCTGCTATACAACCCACTTGCAAGAGCTTAAAAGGTTCTGCTGCTGCTACTACTATTACTAAATATAATAACAGAATGGCCCAGCAATTTAAACAAATATGCATGTCATTATAGGTTTAACATTATGGGCGGTAATGGCGACAATGGGAAAACGCAAGGTGAAATGAATATGACAGTTGTTCCCCTTGTTGCTAAAATCGGTTTTGGTGTTAAGTAATGACCATTATGGCGACAAGGGAAAATATAATGTTAAAAACATTAATACTATTAGAATACACACGATATCGTCTTTAGCAGTAATTCCCTGGGAAACATGATAACTAGGGTCTCCGGGTAGCTATCATCAATTAACAAAAATGATAGGAATTCGGACACACGCTATACCATCAACATGTCCTTCGAGTGAGAAGCACTCACACTTGCTAACCAAGAATAAAGGTAATGTTCCTCACGAAAGAGCCTCACAAGTACTTGATCTCCTAGCATGGCAGGGCGAGAAGACATCGGTGTCTCCTTCCCCCCTCCTTCTCTCTTGGGGATTTTAATAGCGCCAGACAAGTAATTTCTCCATGGAAGGCTTCATATTCGGCCGTTCCTGTTCTTTATTCTAGCTAATAGGAGACCTCACAAAGGCCTCCTGTCTTCAAGTTTCATCACCACCTGAGTTGATTGAAAAATCAGGACGGGTTGCTCCGGAAAAACACTACTTTCTTAACACTGACGCCTCTGATTCAGGCTGTCAGTTGACATAGCGACCAAAAAAGTAATTCTGCATTACCTGTATTCTAGCGAAGAAGGTTTCATTTATATAAACAATCTAGAAATACAGGCTGCTGTTCTAACACTTCAAGGATGAGTCAACTTTATAAGAAATGATCACTGCGGACAAAGAGTATGTTTTAACTTACTGCTGACGCCAAGGTGCCATCATATCCCTTCTCTTTGCATGAAACTTTGGAACCATCTCCTTTGGGCAGCTTCACATGGTATCATATTCAAAGCCCTCCGCAAGAGAAATTCTCTGACAGAAAGCTTGTCTAGACAAAAGTCAGCAGTCCGCAAGGAATGGTCTCTACACAAGTTGGTTGCAAAGACACTATGGTAGGCTTGCATGCAAAGCATCTGAACTATAAACTATCTCTTTGTGTGTCTAAAGCCTAAACTGGGATAATCTGTACGCATACGCCTTGCCACCTTTCAAAACAATTCCTTAGGATATTCCTATAGTCTAGACTTCAAAATCACGCCTCATCCTGCTAGCTCCGTTAAGGCTCCATTCTTTTTGGTTCCAAGGAAATTACCGCTAAAACGCGATCCATAGCCGCAGCACATTGTGTTCCTCGTGCACAGAATACTTTAAATAGCTCACCTTCACCCCTGGCTCATATCAAACAATATATACGCAAAGAATAATTTTCGCGCACATGAATAACTCAGGCTAAAAGACAAATGATCTCCAAAATTTAGGATGCCAAATGGAGAATTTTCTGTAATTAGTACAGTAAGAGACGCGTTGATCCTATCTAACCACGGTTAAACTGCACCTGTAGATTTACATTCATACGGCTGACTAATTTGGCAACGCAAAAGTGTTCAGTTTAATCAGTATTGCCACACATGTATCGTCCTGACGAATGTTTCCATACTGAGGCTATTACAGTCAACTCACAGTCATTAATGCAGCATGTGTTACAATCACTCTCTCTCTCTCTCTCTCTCTCTCTCTCTCTCTCTCTCTCTGCTGAATGTCTTAGTGACTGATTAGATACACCTCTGCCTCTGTTTGGAAATTATTTAAACCATATATATATATATATATATATATATATATATATATATATATAATGCAAAAGATATAATATCATACAGGTTAGAACATTTTAGAAATTCTCTGACTTGTATGATAGTATTATTTGTATTAAATCTTAATTCTGTCTAGTATTATGAAGCTTTCTCATGTAGAATCCAGGGAGAGTACATTCCGTTCTATCTGGTGTGTGTGTGTGTGTGTGTGTGTATATATATATATATATATATATATATATATATATATATAAAGATGTGCAAATGACAATCAATTTGAAACATAAGGCAGCTTATTGGTGCATGTTTTCCACCCTCATATTGTCCTTCCAGTACAACACGTCTCTGAGTAAAATAATCATATCCTCTTTATCCGTGTGCGTCATAAGACCTGGCACTGTGTAACTCGACAGAGGAGATGACACAGTAACGAAACCCAGATACTGCTTATATCGCCTTTATCTTCATCTTATTGTACCAGATTACCCCCTTGTACCGGCTAGTTCAACAGATCGGAAGATAAAGTGTTTGCATTCTAGCCAGTAGTTATATCAAGTGCATTGATATAATCTATTTATAATGTATTTATTCCGTATTATGTGAACTCTGTTGGTGCGCCGAGTGATTATTTTATTATCGAGTACCCGTTGTTATTAGTCTGTCCTGTTTGCTTTTTTTTATATATATGTACATTAATAACACTATTAGGAAGAAGCCGCGGCAGCCTGGTTGTTACAGCGTCGGAATCTGAATCCTAAAGTAGCGAGTTTGATACCCGCCCACGTTAACCCGGTTAAAATCAAACCAAATCTAAGCGAGGAAAGCATTATTGCTCTCCTAATGTATAGCATAAAAGTCGGTTAGTTATACAATTGTGGGAGTAAACGTACATTGCGAGTGTTATATTAGTTTATTAGATTTTCGTCCACTTTTGACCATTAAAAAATAGTTTTCCAAATTAGCATTCTTATGAAGCATTTAACTTAATTTATTAAATAAGCCTTTCACTGTATGAAACGATATAGGAGAAATCTTTCACACTACTGAATCCCTATTACTCACTTGAAGCACTACTCATGCTTCATAAGTAGAAAGTTTTCTCTAAATTGTTTAGTATTAACAACAACAGTAAAATAAGTCTTCAACCTAAAGGTACTAGCAAAATTAAAGCTCACCAGCATAATAATCATTAATAGTTTTCGGATTTACAAAAGGAGACGAGAATACTGACTGCCCATAGACCGGGGTGATTCTATGGACTAAAATCACCCGGCAACATCCGAAACTAAATTTTCAAGAAGTATAGGAAAATTTTCAAAGAATTATGGATACTTCGTTATAAAATTTAATGAAAGAAACGGAAAACTTTAGTATATGCAACAAACATCTGTAAGAGTACAAAAATATTATGCAAAACTGTAAATGTTGTAAAACTTGCCCCAATAATTGATTCTTGTGTTGCTCTGCTGTTATTACGTCAAGACGAGTTCCAGGTATTAAATTTACCTTTCATGTATTTATCTCATTTGATTAGTTTTATTTTACAGTTCACGCCGCTTTTAGGATTCGTTAACGTTAATGTAAAGTTTTGCAAACAGCCTATCTGCCCACTGTTCTCCTAGAAGATGACTAACTCTAAGGTTTTAAAGGACAGGACTCGTTACATTCTGATGTTAACTTGACCTAGATGTCGGATGGATTGATCCATTCATGCAGTGGACTACAAACTCCGCTTGGATACCCTTAAATTAGTGAAGCTATAGCGAATGCGAACTGTTCGCTTACGTTTTATGATGCAACGAACGTTTGCATCAATTGCAAGTTCATTCAATTTCACCCATGTCCTTGGCATCGATCTGGTATCATAACAGAAACACAAACTTTTAGTGACATTGCAATCCGATATCTGGCATATTATACACTATATCATGAACATAGTCAAAAGGCCTGGTAAGAAAAGCTTTGAATCAATTTTATGATTTAATTAGTCAAAATAGTTACTTTATCTAATTATTACATAATATTTTCATTTTTTATATCATTTTATTTCCTCAATGATGACATTTATTACTGACACTTTGTTGTTTATACATTAATGTTTAGTGTTTAGTGCTGGAATTTGAGAATACTCTATTAAGTGGAGAAAAGATGTTACAATGTCGAACCATAGCGTTGCTATTTGGGTTTTTTGAGTATTACATAGAGGATCTCAAATGGGTAATGATTTAATATTGAATTTATGAAACGAGTTGAATAATGTCCAGCTTTTGCGAGCCTTGGCGAGCAAAAGTGGACATTATTCAATGAGTTTCATAAATTTAATATTAAATCATTACCCGTTTGAGATTCTTTTTTTTTCACATAGTTTTTATTTCAGTGGAAATTACTTAGATAGAAAGAAGAACGAATAATTTCGTTCATTCTGACAGACGGTGCACCTTACATTTGTTGTGCATAAAATATAGTCCCAAACAAAGTTGAACTGGTAAAAGTAGATTGTACTTTTTTACAAACTATAAATCAAAGAAAAAGCTTCCATCCGAATAAACAGAACATTTTATAACGACAAAATCATTTTTCAAAACAGAATGATCAATGCGATGTGATGCTGCCACATTGTTTGATACGGTACACAGTACAGTAGGTCTAGAGTACACGTTTACCCTAAAATGTCACT
Source organism: Megalonaias nervosa (assembly GCA_016617855.1). NCBI lineage: Eukaryota > Metazoa > Mollusca > Bivalvia > Unionida > Unionidae > Megalonaias > Megalonaias nervosa. The sequence continues at coordinate 100,285 of JAECUM010095496.1, forward strand.
TTCAGAACTAAACGTTACATTGTTGCGATTTTCATGTGAAATAGGATTACTAGATGCAAAAATTCCCACATTTACTGCAATGCATTTGTGACCGGATATTTGCAGTATTTGATTTGGAACAATAGATTGTACAGAAGACGTAAACAAATTTCTATTCGAGTCGGATTGCATCCCATATATACTGCGTAAAGATGCTGTGGTTGGATAAAGTTCTGTCAGTTAGGAGACCCATTTATGTCCAGATTCTTCTGTGAACAGAGGTGAGTTTATTTACTTCTTTAAGTTAACATTTAAACCACGCTTGTATATACGGTGGATTCTATATCTATGTTACAGATATACCGCCCCCACCCCGCCACCCGCTATCAAATAAGCAATACCCTTAGTTTTACTTCTTATTGTTGTTCTTGTCTTGTAGTTTTACGCCATTTTTCTTATGATGATATTGTTAAACATGACATAACAAACCCCTGTGGGGGTAACATATCCATATTCAGACAGCCGAGATAATTTTTCCTCAATTTCCTTTCGCAAGTCGAGTTAAAAAATGGCCGCCAAAAATGTTCATCAAAACAAAACATTCCAGAAGGCGGGGTTAAAAACGTTTTCCCACGATCCCAGCCAATCAATAAAGAGAATACTGCACAATAATTTCATGGGCTTATTTTGGACCAATCAGAATCACATAAAGTGATATGTTGACACGTATAATATCAAAAATATGAAACTGCACACACTGTAGACGAAGTGTACCGACTATGTGATAAAACATGTTTTGTTTTTTTTTGCGTTGAGAAGGTATACTTCTTGAAATGACTTTGATGTTTGGGTATTGATGATTTTTAATACAATGTTTACACTGATATATACTGCATTTAATTTCCAGTTTAAAAATCAGACCATTCCAGGAAACTCAAGGAAGATACTATTATATCGCGGTAATACCGAAAAAACCCATCTGTACGATGGTAAATACTTGTTCTAATGTTGGGAACTTAATGTATATATTGCACAAAGTGTAAATCAACTTGAAATATTGATGCTACTTTGATGGCACTTATTCTGACACCTGTCCAATTGCATAAACTTATCTGAAAGACTTGAAGCAATGCATCTATAACCACATGTTATGCGGGAGTGTTGCCGAGATTGTTGGCTAGAATGGGTCCATCCCAGGCGTTCCAGCCAAAAGTAATAACTCGTGTACAACAAAGTTTTAAAGTGAACACCTGTCAGTTGCGAAAGCCATCAGAACTTACGGAAAAAAAAAACATTAACAAATTTCACATTTTGATTCATATACTACCATAGATTCTATCTCTTGATTATTGACAAATATGTTAAGCATATGATCGGATTCTCGCAGAACATCACTGGACATTATCAACGACAAACTGATTAACCGATCGGTTAGAGTGATATCGCGTTTAAGAAGAAAGATTCTATTTGAGAAGATGGGAGGTATGGATATGTTTTGAAACAGTGAAATCTTGGGCATCTCATACATTGACCATATAACCAACAAAAAGGTCGATAATTATATCCAACTAGCCATTGGACCGAATGAAAACCTCTTGACCACTATGAGAAAACGCAAACTGAAACCGTATGGTCATGTCTCAAGATCATCTGGACTGTCACAAACAATCTTACAAGGTACAGTGAGGGTGCAGATAAGAGGTAGATAGAAAGAGATGGGAAGACAACATTACAGAGTTGACAGGAATGGGATTTGGAGATAACGAAAGGCAGTAGAGAACCGGGAAAGACAGAGAGACTTGTTCGCGAAGTCATGTGTGGTTCCCCAACGACCTCTTTGGGTTACGGGATTGATGTTGATGATGACGATGAGGATGATAATTATGGGTGCATTTTTAAAATAGTGTACTCGCCAAGAATCCCGACATTTTCCCAAAACCAACCGGTGATGCGGAACTAGCAACTTAACGTCATCCAGTGTATATAAGATAAGCACACGACAGGTGGCTCTATGCAGAAAACATACCGAAAACTTCCAATGTCACGCTACCATAAAATCCGGGATATCGTAGGAAGCAAGGATACTTTACTACAACAACCTTCGCACTAAATAAATTATTTGTGTTTTTGTGCCCTAAAGAAGAAGCCAAAGCCAGTGTAATACATTTTAACAGCTTGTTATAAGACTAAGGACACGATTCTCTACCTAAACAATGTCTCTTGTAATAACTATATGGAGACAGGCCAAATATAGTTATATTCGTTCACATAGTAAACTAAAATCACATTACTGGAAAATGAATGATACTAAGCAATGCATTGCATATCTTTCTCAGTTTAATGAATATCAAGATACCTCAATATTTGTTTAATATTCATGAATATCACCTGCAATAATTTTTTTTTGGCATTTGAAGCAGACTCCATCGTTTGAACGTCATGTAAATACATGTCTGTTTCTTTTGTATGTGTTAATATTATGATTGCATCAGTCATAGGCTGCGCGCGGTAAAATGACTTTGCTTGTTTATTTGTGTCGTGGCAAAATATATTTCTTTCGTGCGATTCAGCGAAAGAATAAAGTTACAAACATCTAGTGCTCGACGTAACCATAATGTAATAGCACTTTAAAGGGACTGTTTATCATATCCAAGGGCGTTCTAAAGCTATAGTGAAGTATTAAATGTAGTCATTTGGTACTCCCTATATGTTGATTGGCAAACTTAACTCGTATTCCGTCATATTTATGGCAGTACAATTATTGTTATTGTCATTTAAGTCAATGAATTCAAAGATTCAAAGATAAAAGCAAGAATTAGTATTGCGCAAATAGGTTACAGCTACTCTTACTGACAATGCAGCTCAATCAATTATCGATTATATCTCAACCACAAGTCGTGATATTTTGCTGGAGAAATGCATTAGTTGTTCAAAGTATTTTGACTTTAGCTTTATGTTAAATGAAATAGTGTTTTAAATGTTCTTTGTTTTTCGCATCGTTATTTCAGACATCATATGTAACAATAAATATGAAATAGCCGGTGATGTAACAATGCCAAGATAATGCCGCTAAAGGGACGTTTCCACATACCAAATGTATACGATATTGCTTTCACATCCGCTTAAGATAGTTTACCTTCTTCGTAGTATTTCCGAATCTTTTCTTATCAGTTACATTCCATGTATAGGTTTGAGTTTAATTAACACTGGACGTACAAAGTACCCGGAAGGAAAATATTGTTTTTATCTACAGAGGGCCGTGCAATCAAGTGGAAGGTGTGGCTTTACTATAAATATCCAACGCATGTTATCATATGCAGAATTATGCTCGATCTATTCGGTTCTAAGAAGGAAATACCGGTTGTCAGTTGTCTGCCTTTAGTTACATTTCGCACACTGTTTGGATGGATTATTTTCGGGAGGTTACGGTGGCGGGTTGTAGTAATACGTATGGACCGTCTGGGTTTGTGGCATGCGTGAACTTATGTCCATCGTATAATAAACACCAATGGGCAATCTGCCTTACCAGCTCTTATATTCAGCGGAAATCTAAAGGACAGTATATTTGTGAAGATCACACATCTATCTACTGTTGGTATCAATGTATGCTGGAAACCCACTATGTATTTCACTAAGAGCCACAATACTTCCGTAAACTATATTTACAAAAACTGTACTAGAATAACGGCTTTAATTCAAATTTTATTTATTGAGATTACAGCACTACTTATAATTTCTGTTTTCTTTGTTCAATTGTACTCATTCATACTATATTGTCAAATTTTGCGTCCGAAACAAGAAGACTAACTTTTATTCATTTTAACACATCCAAAGAAGAAAATATTTAATTGGAAACCATCACAATAAAGTATCTTGCACAGTGAACAAAAGGAAAAAAAAAAAAAAAGGATTTTATTTTTATCTCCGTATTAAAATGACTTTCTGATATAGCAAGGTGTTTGCCAATTGTAGGCAAATTTTTACACTGTTTTCATAGTTACAAATACATGTATGCAACATCTAGCTAGTAATAAACTAACCAACTTACTAATAATATACATTCGACACATGTGGTAAATGGAATCATTGTTGTATATGAATTCAACGCAGAAGGTATTGCATTAACTCTATGAAACTGAAACTTTAATATAATGTTGAAAATTAATATAATAGGATAGATAAACATACCGTATTCATGTGTTTTATCAAGTTGAAATAAGATATTATTAGATAAAGGCTTAAGCGCATCTCTCTCTCTCTCTCTCTCTCTCTCTCTCTCTCCCTCTCTCTCTCTCGATCTGGCATATAGGTGTTACGTTAATACTAGTAATTAGTGTACGTATCTTACAGTTTGAAATATACATCAAAAGGGCTAGTTCATGTAGCTGAGTGTTGGTTTATTCTTGCTTACGAAGGTGGTTCCCAAGCACCCAAGCTACATCTGTCAACCTTATTCTATGATCATATCTTGATTCGGAGTGTATTACAGGCGAACTCTGAGTGATCTTGTTCATTAAAAAAATGTTTACAAATAGTACGATGAGAGAGGTAGACATAGAACAACTTGAAAATATGCAATATGCAATATACGAGCGCCAGTCCATACTACTTAATTCATTTCAGCAAATCATCTCCAAAATGAAAGCATGACAATATGTTTTCATTCAAATTCTTTCTGTCAACACAGTCAGAGACCTTTTTAAAATCGACGATCAGTGTTCAAAATCCAAATAATAATGGATCTGATATTTCAGCTCTACATCTGCCTTCAGTAAAATAATGGATCTGATATTTCAGCTCTATATCTGCCTTCAGTAACATATTGGATCTGATATTTCAGCTCTATATCTGCCTTCAGTAAAATAATGGATCTGATATTTCAGCTCTATATCTGCCTTCAATAAACCTGGTTAGACATTCTACTATTAAAACAGACAATGATTGCTTTATTACGCGGATTGAAATTTTGTTAGTTTACAATCTCAAATTAAAGTTGAAGGAAATCTGCAAGTATTCAAACTGCGCTTTTATTTCTTTTCAAACAGTAGAATACAACTGTTTGCCGCTTACCCCCCCTCAAAAAAGAATAACATCTTAACAGTTAAAATCGTCACATGTTGTGAGTATTGCAACAAGAGGTCTAGAGCCACATGCAATTGTTTTGCAGCACGACGCATTAATATGAATAGGTTTCTGAGGGCAGTGGCGTGGCCTGTCCATCCAAAGTAGAAAATGTATTACGCGTGAGAAAATAACAACATGAAATATTTGATAGTATTGAGGTATTATCATATTTAATAGACGGATGCTATATGAAATCGACAATAAATAATTAATATTTCTTATAAGCGTAACTTAAACTTTCATCAGTTCTAATTAGAAAATGTATATGGTAAATAATGATATGACAACTGGCGCAGAGCTTCAACGAAGAGTACAACGTTGAACTATAGACCATGCGCTGGATTATTCAGAGCTGATCAGGATTAAAGAATATCCAATACTCTTTAATGCACGGGAGACAATTGACGAAGAAGCAGAGAAAATGTTGGATCTTGGAGTAATCGAATCTTCCTGTTCCCTGTATTCGTCCCCGTAGTATTAGTCAGAAAGGAGGACGGAACAAATCGTTTTTGCATTGACTTTTGGCAGCTGAACAAGGTCACCATGTTCGATGAGGAACATATGCCAGACTTAGAAGGCTTGCTTTCAAAATTAACAGGGCACTATACATTTTAAAGTTAGATCTTACCAAAGGATATTGGCAGGTACCCATCGCTGATAATTCTCGACTCTCATAGGTCTTTACCAATTTAAGTTCATGCCTTTCGGTTTGGTCAACGCTGGTGCTTCATGCGTTCGCCTTCTGTGCAAATTGTTGAAATGTATTAAAAACGCTGACAATTTCGTAGACGATATCTTCGTCTATACGTGTACCTGGGAAGAACATGTTAAAGTATTAGGCAATCTGTTGACAGACTCCACAAGGCTAATCTCACAGCTAGACCCACCAAATGTAGTAATATAGCATATCTTAAGTTGGAATGCTTACGCCATCCAGTATGTAGACTGGGACAGTTGAAACCCCACCCTGACAAAATTGAAGCGATCAGAGATGCCCGTAGACCAGAGACGAAGAAACAAAGTAGATCTTTACTCAGTATGATTGGGTACTACAGGAACTTTGTTCCATTGTTTGCGGCTATAGCCAGCCCATTAACAGATTTAACTAGAAAAGGGCAACCCAATAAGGTATCCCGGAGTTCGTGCCAGGTAAGAGCTTTTAAATCTTTAAAAGAGAAATTGATATGTGCACCAATTCTAAAGTTGCGAGAACTGAATAAAACGTTGGTACTGAGGACTGATGCGTCCGATACTGGATTAGGGGCGGTTTTGCCTCAGGAGCAAAAGCATATAAAATTACGCATTGCCTATGCAAGTAGGAAACTGCTGCCTTGTGAGCAAAACTACTCCATGATTGAAAAGGAGTGCTGGTGTGGGAAATAGGTAAATTTCACACGTACCTTTTCGGAAGGGAATTTGTCCTTTAAACGGACCAACAGCCTCTCAAGCTTTTAAGCAAAGCAAAAGTCTCCAACGCAAGAATCGAGGCGATTCGAGGGTCGGATAACGTGTGTGTTGGGGGGGGGGCAATTTTTTTTAAGTAGAGTGTGATTAGAAGATCCTTTCTTTACTATGAAATTCTAGTATTCAAAATTAGTTGTTTCAGTAAGTGTTTTTATTCACATTCCGTGGTTTTCTAAAAGTGTTGCCACCTTTATGGGGGGGGGGGGTAGTATTGTCACGGAATCGTGTACATTTATTGTTTACATATTATTTGGAATAGAATATACTCGGGTTTCATTTCTGTGTGGGGTGGGTTATCTATGTCCTACCTTATTTCGATGTAGTGAGTTCGGTTCACTCCATGCTGCACGAGTGAAGTGCTTACGATGGGAAAACCGATTAACCTTGAGCGCACAAGCCGTGCATCGCAACATAGCCTGTGTACATATAGGCTATTGGTAGAGTCAAACATTACATTACGGAAGGGCCTGTCAGTGAGCTATCATCTTTACGACGCGATATCTCCAGCTGTGGAGGTATGTGAATTGTGAAATTATTTTTAAGTTTGTATTATAGGATATAATTGTTTCATTCTAATATTTATTCTGTATTTTAGGTAGTTCCGACTTGTGTCATATAATGCAATGTTATTGGGTTTATAATAAGTCTGTTTTCTAGTTTATCAGTATGTAACTAGACAGAATGATTGCATTCACATAAATGTTGCGTGTATTAAGGGACGAGAAAATGTTAATTCATGTTCTGTAAGATTCTCGTTAGATACAGGTTCACTTGTGAACCTGATTATGATAACCTTGTGTAGTGGCCCAGATAATATGATTTTTATAAAATAATCAACTCTATTTGCGTCACAAACGTCATTGCATGTAATACATGACCGTATCACAGATATTACACGGATTTAGATGTTATATTTTCAGGTGTGAAAAGGGGTGAAGGGCTGAAAGGAGTGAACCAGTGACAGAGTGATAGATCTATTCTGGATCTTAGTGTTTGCACCCTACTGAAGGTGTCGTCGTAGCCGTGGTGCGAATTTGGGTTGGTGTATACCCATTGTGCTGCTGTCGGTGGTGACGTTGGCCCGGTAGAAGATAAAGGTTATCTCGTGATGAGCGACCAAGGCTTCGGGACCAAGGGGTCTGCGGGGAAGAAGAGGTTCGAAGGATCCTTAGGCAAACCGGGAGGGGCGGACCATTCGTGGTGACTCCTTGACCATTCGACAGAGCATTGGGGCTGAAATACCTTGTGGTAATAAACTGAACGGCTGCAAGATACATTTCCTATTTTTACAATTAAGTATCACTATTCGAGTGAAATCTTGTCATTTAGAGTAAAAACTTGATATTTAGCACTATCTGAGTGGAAATTTCGTCGTTGTTCATATGAATCATTTGGTCATTATTTGAGTGAAATCACTTTGTTTGAAGAGCCATTAATCTGTTTCCTTTTTGCGTTTAATTTTTGTTCAATATCAGTTCATCTTTTTAGTTTAAATTTGTTCCAGTTAGGAACTGTATTATTTGTATCAGTTATTTAACTCGTATTTGGATTTTTACGCACTAGTCTGATTTAAGGTTGTTCTATCTTTTAATCGTCTATAAATAAACATCGCATTTTCGCTAGTAGTGAAGTGGGATACTTGAGCGTCAATGGGAAAATACATTACAGACTCCCCCCCCCCCCAGGAATACTTTTACGTCGACATTTTTAGCGTCAAAATCAAATCCCTGGGACACTATAGCATCAAGGGAATTTTGTATAGGGACAATAGGAATGGAACAGGTAGGGTGACGTCACAGTAGTGGCAACAATATTGCAAGTTGCTAACCTGAATTCCTGCGGCTACTCTAGGTAGGGACAATACAGCAGAGACATAGACATGTATAACATATATAACATATAGGCAAGAAAGAGTAAATCTTTTCGAGGTATATGAAGTGGCCATGAAAAGGGCCTTTGGGTTCGTCTTCTTCTATTTCTCCAGTTCTTCCACCAGTTTCTCACTTTCTGTATGATTCCTTTCTTCTTCTTCTTTTCCTTCTCTGGCATCCAGTCAGAATGTCCCATGGATCTAAAGTTTTCTTGCACTTTCATCCAGTTGTTGTTCAGTCTCTCAAACTCTTCTTTTTTGTTTTGTTTTCCTTGTCCTTTCTCTCTTTTGTCCAGGTCTCTTTGATTTTCTTTACCTTTTTTCCATTACCTTTCTCATCAAGTCTTCAGCTTTCTTTAATTTCTCTAATCCCCACATGACAAAAGACCACTCGGTGAAACTGGATATGTCTTGCAAAAAACACCTCACTTGGATGACATTATCAAGGGCCTCCTTCAATGTCCCCACTCTTACATATTTAGGATGGATGAAACCTCTTAATTTCTCTACTTGCTCCACTATCATGCCTAGCACTAGATCCCTGGCTACTTTCAGGCTGGTGACTTGAATGGTCACAAAGTCTTTCGTAACTGGTTATCTCCATTCTTTTTTAAGCCTTTCGACTACATAGGCTTCATCAACCATCAAGTACCAACTGTGATCAAATTCGTTGAACAAATCCATTTTGTGTTGACTAGTCAACGATGGGTAGCCAGACTGACGACCGCTCCGCGTTAGATACGTGAAACACGGACGTGAAGGGAAACATCCCTTACACTCACTTCACATATGATATGCTATCCACACAGATGGGAAGAGAAGAAAAAAAACCCCACACCATATCTACTATCTACACAAACGTACGCGAACGCACACACACATTCTACTATCCACACAGAAGTGAAGAGAAGAAAAACACACCATATCTACTATCCACACAAACATACGCGAACGCATAACACACATATATCAGTAAAGGAGTGCGTGTTTATAGTTACACTACATTCACAGAAATCGGCAACTAGAATAGTGTCTTTTCTAGAGATCTGGTTAGCCCTGAGAAGGGCTGTTTTTTCTTTCAAACTCCGATTGCACCTGGCTAATGGTGGCACCTCCCAGATCTGGCCCCACAGACACAACGTCTGCTCCAGTCCTGCTGCCAGTTAAATCTTTCTCTTGGGAGAGCAGAGGGAGGTTGAGTGGCTTCACTATCCTACTCCTCCGTTTGTAGGATAGTGAACACTTGTTGTTCCCTCTGTCTTCTGTGCCAGACCCCGGGACGATGATCTGTCCTCCTTGCCTCCTCTGCATGCTGTACTGGTTGTTGTTGTTGTGGCTGTGGCTGTGGTTGAGATGGCGGTACTGGTTGTGGCTGTAGCTGTGGAGGTGTACTGACCGTTGGCTTCACCTCACACACAGGTCTTAGCATGAGGTGAGGCAGGATCTCTCTTCTTTTCCTTCTCCTCTTCTTTCTTTTCCCTCTCCTCCTCTTCTTCAAGTTTGTCACTTTCGTGGATTGCCTCCAAGCCCAGTTCATCCAAGAGGAGTCTAGCATATTCCAGGTGCATCTGGAGTTCAAGAAGCTTGGTGAATCTGCTCATGTTGTTGAAGTTGACGAATCAACGTTGGGTAGCCAGATCGCTTCGCTTTATATCCCTGGAGCAAAACAACTAGCACAACATTTCGCCCATTCCAGCAGTAACAACAACCACACACAGACATTTATGGCGCAGAGACAGGCAATAGAGAAGGACTTCCACCACATATTCCAGGACCAAACCACAGAACAGGTAAGCAACGACTCACCTCTAAACGACTACTTCAAACTACAAGAATGGAGGAAAGCACTACACAACAAAAAACACACAGCACCAGGGGAAGATAACCTTGGATACGCCATCTACAAACACCTACCAATAAATATGCAACGTATCATAATCGACATGATCAACCTTATATGGAAAACAGGAAACATACCAACACCATGGAAACATGCAATAGTTATCGCAATACCAAAACCAGGAAAAGACCCTAAAAACGTAGCCTCATACCGAACGATCTCCCTAACAAACACTATCTGCAAAATTATGGAAACTATAATCAACAACAGGATAAAACACCATTTGGATACAAACCAACTACTCTCTGAAAACCAAAGTGGATTTAGAAACCGGCACTCCACCATTGACCAGCTAATAAGACTAGAAGTGGCCATCATATTAGCCTTTAACGCACATCTAAGAAGTCACAGACACCTTATAGCAATTTTCCTGGACCTTGAAAAAGCCTTTGATCTCGTATGGACGAAAGGACTTATCTCCAAACTCAATCAATATGGTATCAATGGTAGGATGCCCCGTTGGATAGCAAATTTCCTAAAAGGAAGGCAAATTAAAACTAGAATAGGAACACCACAAGGAAGTGTAATAAGCCCTACACTATTCAACATCATGGTTAACAACCTCGGTGACTACATCGACAACTCTATCAGCCTATCCAAGCTTACAGACGATAGCGGAATTTGGAAAGCAGGAAATCCAAAGAACCAATCACACATCAAACTACTTCAAGCGAACCTCGACTCAATTTCAAAATGGGCCGACAACTGGGGCTTTAAAATCTCCAGTGATAAAACGGTTGGAATGCTTTTTTCACCACACAACAGACGGAAGCCCAATTACCCAATACTCTACCTACAAGGAACACCTGTAAAATTTGTCACACAGACGTACTTCCTAGGAATGCTACTAGACGAAAACCTCAGTTGGAAACCACACATAGCGGAACTAACCAGAAAATGTCAGCAAGACATCAACCTACTAAAACACCTAAAGGGAACAACATAGGGAGCTGATCAACACGCTTTACTCATGCTATATAAGGCACTAATTAGAGCCAAACTGGATTACGCCTGCAAAATATATGCATCTGCAAACAAATCCCTTCTCCAAAAATTAGACGGCATACAATATCAAGCACTCAGATTATGCACAGGAGCACTACCAAATACCTCGATCGACGAACTACAGATACTAACAGGAGAACTACCCCTGCACATAAGGCGAGAAGAACATATGTTACGATATGCCATTAGAAACTCCATACACTCGGACAACAACCCAACTAAAATAGCTTTTAGAAATTGCACGAGGTCGTTCAGCAAACAATTAGTGCCCAATCCCCCGGCTAGCAAGAGAGTACACATACTTCGAGAGGAAATGCACATCCCAGAAATCCAGGCTGAACAACACAAAAATTGCGACACCACACCCTGGAAGAACAACACGCCCAGAATAAACCTTACAGCGCAGGCACTAGTACATAAGCAACACAACCCTTGGAAAATCCTTATCGGAATACACAAGATCCTAGAGGAGAATTATACAGGATTTAAAAAATCTACACGGACGGATCCAAATCCAAAGACCTCAATAGAACAGCGGCAGCCATTGTAGTACCTGAGCAACAAACCCAAATCGGCACCAGATTACTAGACGGATGTTCTATCTATACAGCGGAATTCTGGGCGATAAAAGAGACACTGCTATGGATAAAAACACAGACACACAAAAACCACGTCATCATAACGGACTCATTAAGCGTTCTGAAATCGATCGAATCTGGTACATCTGAAAGTAGAGGAAATATGCTACAGGAAACAATGCTAATAGCACGTGAACTTGAAGAAGACCAATACAATGTTGAATTTTTATGGGTACCATCTCACATCAACCTATTTGGAAATGATAAGGCAGACCTCGCAGCAAAACATAATCTACACAACAACGATGTCCAAAACATTGCTTAGAATTATAGTCAGGTTAGACAGCAAATACATCAGAAATGGCAACAATACTGGGATACCACCACCAAAGGTAGACAACTGTACCATCTACAAAAAGAAGCAATCCGAAGCATCAAGGCACTTAAAGGACTACAGAACTATGAACTACAAATCATCAACAGGATACGGACAGGAAAAACACTCCTGAGAAGCAACACAACCCTTGGAAAATCCTTATCGGAATACACAAGATCAATGATGTCGTCTTCCAAAGGGGGTAATCCATACGAATCAAAATACTCCACACACTCCTCTTTAGGGAAGTAGACGGCTACCCAGTGGGTTCCTGGGAGATGACTGTCGTCCGTGTTGATGACATAAGCTTGATGATCTTGAGGTTTGCGATGAGGTAGATCATCTTTAGCACACACGACAGGATTCCAAGAAGCAGTGTACGAACTGTTGTTCAAAAGGTAATAAAGTTCCCAGGTTATCCATTTTTCTTCTTGTTTTTTTTTCACAGGTAATGCTGAGTCATCAATTCAATTCATTCTGACTCTTTGCTTAAAAATCTCTGTCAAGTAACCGTTTCCTTGTTTCGTCTCTGCACTCTGGGCTAAGAGATTTTCAATGCGATAGATCTCCAGAGTAGACAATGGGGTGCAGGAATAATTACGCAAGCCTTTATACCACTCATGCAAAACTGCTTCTTCCGAGATGAGACTCCAAGCGTCGTCCCGATACTCGTCCAATTTTTCTTCTTGACTCATCATCAGACATTTATAGTGATGAATTTGACTGGGATGATCGTTTTGACACCCATAGCAATCTTTTTTGACCAATTCCGTAATTTTATCCGACAGGTGTTGAGCAAAACAGGAAACTAAATGTTGTTCTTGTTCTGACCATCTGGACGTGATCACTATGTCCTCTTCGTCTTTGTCTTGGGGTTCTGTCTCTACAGTATCCTCCCATTTCATTTCCAAAGATTCTCTAATTTTCAAAGAGGGATAAGAGTCTTCCATAGCTTCTAATAGTCTAGAATGACGTCTCTGAAACTGTTGATTTCTATGGTATTATCGAATTCGGCATACAGGATGACATTCACCGTCTTGTCGAGAATTTTATTAAACTGACGTTCCACACGAATCTGGCCTGATTTTATAGGGTGGAAATGTCCCTCGTCGCTGCCTTGGTCTGGAGTGAAATCAAAAGCCCTCAAAGCGTAACCTCCTGCATAATCTTCGTACATAATGCCGTGACTGGTGTTGGTTCCTAGCTGTCCGGTAGCTTCGTACAGGGACAAGTACGATCTCAAATAATTCTCGTCATTGAAGTTAGGTTCGAACGGTCTGGTACACAAGGTCTTGCCATTTCGACTGACTTCGATTTTCTTTACGTCGAAGTGATGAAAGTTGAAAGGATTTTCATTTTTAACTCCGTTGAAGGCTTCATTGGTCACGATACCAATGATTAAACGTTTGGGTAACTATCCATGGAACAGTTGATCTTCGATCATGGAATGATGTCCGTTGGGGATAGTGAAGGTTTTCACTTCCACGCATCGTATCGGATACATGGCAGTCGTTCTGCTCAACGTGTGACTGATGTCTTTGCCACTTTTGGTAACACTTCCACGCGTCGCACGTAAAGTCGGGCTTCTTGGATGATGCTTTTGCAATCGGCATCAGATGCATCTATCAAATGAAAAGCGGTACTGCTGAAATTCAGTCTCAGACGGACATCCACATCGTTCAGCAAATACATGTCTTGCAATCACATCTCCAAATGCAAGCGACCCATCAGTTCTAAACTCTTCCCATTCTTGATTTTGTGTCGTCGTTCTATAAATCCCACATTTTTTGATCTTTCTTTGAATCCGTTTCGATGATGTTAAATTTTCCTGCCGTGTCAGGTTTCATACCACACTGGCATCCAGATGAGTGTTCTTGGCTTCTATTCAGTACGTCAACAGATTTTCCAGGTACGCTCGGTAATGGTAAGTATCCATGCTGCTACTGACTAGTTTGTTATTCAAGTACAAATCCACTCCATTGAACAAAGAATGCATGAAATTCTTGACGGGAGCTACTGCTTCATTATCTATAGAACCATTACCCGGGTCGAGAACTTTGATTTTCAAATACAAGTAACTGCTATTCAGATCGATGTAATCTTCGGGCTTTCCTTTGATTTCAAACTCGATTGGAGCTGATCCTGAGTCCTTAACAGAGGAGACGGGATGAAATTCAACCCATTGGGATTCTTGCATCGTCATCATGGTAGGTGGCATGGCAAACAGATCCAGTTCCGACTTGGAACAGGCGCAAGACTCTCTGTGCATCATTTGTTTCTTTCTTTCTCTCTGTAATTTTTTAATAATCAAAAACGTCGAAGTTTCGGACGGTTCTTATTTTCTCAGTCTTTCTAGCTCTAGGGGTGTCAAGTCCTCTGAAGAGGTGTATTCTTCATCGTCCCTTTTTGCCTTGACCTTGTTGTGACTGTAGGGAAACAGGAATGACTGACTAGGCAGCGTCCAGGGCATTTATAGAAGTTTCTCGCCGACCCAAAATGTCTTTGTCAGTTTGAAGTTAGACATTTTTACCTGCTCTCAAGAAAGCTTCTTTGGGATTTTGTTTGTCAATGATGACATTTTGGAAAAATTCTTTACCTTGCATCAACGCGGCATCTTTCAAAGCATGCAATCCTCGTGTCACCATCGGTTTCAAAACGGGAGCCACCAAACGAATGACGATTTTAGCATATCTCCTAAACCATGTCCTCGCTGTCGAGCGACGCCTTGGTACACAGGATACATGATTTACGAGTCTTAGGGTAATTATTTTCGAAAATGGAGTTTCACAGTGACTTTCCCTTTGGTGAATGGAATATTTTGTCCCAGATATCCCTTTATAGTAATGTTGACAGTGTCAAAATACAACTTACTGACAGGCAAATAGTGAGGATGTACAAATTCGCGGTGAACGTGATAGGTGTTTCCACCTTCCTGGTCAGCTTTGTGGCATAATCCACTTTGTAAGGAATGACACGCAGTAACGGTACGGAGGTGTGTCCCACCACGTTGTACTCCACGACATCGGTGTACACAAAGATCAAATTGAGTCCTTGGTTCAGTTCTACCGGGTAACTAAAATACTGCCTAAAAGTATTGTTGTCGTAGATGACTGCTAATTTGCGTTTTTTTCTCTATTTTCTTCCTTATCTCCACGTTCCCACCCAAAATATCAAATAACTCAGGAGAAAATGTAATGGCCACCAATTTGCTCTCCTTAAATTTAATCAGTAGGCAACAAGCACTTTATGGTACTCAATGGTGACAGGTTTTTTCTCCAAGGCTTTGCCAAACACGACATTGAACCTCGCAGCAATCGTGTTCACCAGATGTTCACCACTAAAATTATAGCCTGGGGGAATTGACAAGTTATAGGTCCACTTTTGAGTTTGGGGGTTCTTTGTTTTCATACTATAATTTACATTGACAGCGTAGAAGTCTTGCACTTGTTGGTCATGAACTTCGACCGTATAAAAGGTTTGATTTTCGATGATGTTTTTGATTTGTGTCGGGTGAATGATTTCCACTAAAGCCACTTTCCAATAGGCTTCGTGATCCAATTGGATGGCCTCAGGTAATTTGGCCGTGAAACAGCATAAAGTGTTTTGGGAAACACATCCATAGAACTGTCACTAGGTAACGTCAAGTAAAATTGGTTATTTATAATTCCAATAGTGTCCAAGGGGTCACTGGATGTCAGAGGATTGTCTAAAAGAGGATGGTTGTAGGAATGGTGACTGTTGGTAGGTTGACTGACATTAGACGCAAGGCTCCCGTTGTTCCTGTTAGAGGAATATTTCAGGGACGGATTGGGAAGAAGGTAACCGATGCAACTGCTGAGTAAAATGGTCCACAATTGTTTGTCTCCTTGTTGAAAACTCAAATTGGCAATGGCAGCACCGATGACACAATACACCACAAGATTTGGCAGATAAAGACGATTTGTGTTTTAGGCTCACACGGGTTGCTTTTGTAGATCTTGCAGAGAAGAACTGATGGAAGGAGTGGTCGCTGCAGTAGTGGTAGCGGTTGAGGTTGTGTTAAAGGGCATGATGGTCACTTCTTTTTATAGTCGATGATTTGCGAAGCGTCGATGCAAGAGTCAAAACTCGGCGGATATCCTTTCCAATGTACTTTCACTTCTCTGACACGAGGTTTTCCCACTTTACTCTTTCTTCGATCGAGAATGCTTTCGATCTCATACAATTCATCTTCTTTTTTGGTCACACGTTGTAACTCGGGCAAGTAAAACGTTCCTTTAAACACTTCCCTGTTCATGTCTTCCAATTTATAGATGGCAGGATGTCGGCCACGCACTCGTTCAGTGACACGAAACAATTCGGTGGTCCAGTTGGATAAGTAGCCTTTGTCGAAAGTGCGTTTGGTTTTGCCAATGCGCACCCAATCTCCTACTGCCACCTTTCTTGGGGACAGTTATTGTCGTGGACGTACCAAACAGGTGCTCGAAGACGGTCACTTCGTTGTCGGGAGTCACTTCTTGGGAGGCATGTTCGATGCTCCAGTGGTAAGACTGGTTGTACGATTAGACGAGGTTCGGCAAGACGTCGATGTACTTGAGAGTGTGTTGATGTGTAAAATATTTCCACATGCGTTCTTTAAAGGTGCGTTGAAAATAATCCACGATGCTAGCTTTGGTTTTGGATTCTCGGTGGTGAAAAATGAATGTCAGGTTTATTAAGTTCTTTTTGGAAAGCTTGGTTCAGAAATTCGGTGCTATTGTCGGTTTGCCATCGAAGAGGGTGACGACCGCTTTGTTTTAACATCAGTCTGAGGGCTCGCACTAACTCACTGCCCGATTTGGATATCAATGGCACGACCTAAGCAAATTTGGAAAAGCCGTCGATGACACAAAACAAATATTTGAAGCCACAATTGTAGGTGGCCAAATGAGAGACATCGACTACATCGGCTTGCCATTGATGATCAATGCCCTCCACTCGTGTGCGACTTCTGGACAATTTTCGTCGAATGGGTTTGTGTAAGGTGTACGTGGTTTATTCTTGTAACCTTCGTTGCACTTGAGGTAAACGGACACTTTTCAGTCGAGTTTTGGCAGCACGATACAATTTCTAAACTCCTCCGTAACCTGCAGGATGGGATGGATAGTAGTAAATGCTGGCTAACACCTTCTCCATTTTTTAATAAGTTATCCACTCTTCGCTGATGCTACTCCGGATGGGACGAGGGGGTGGTTTGGAAACGGCTTTACTTGTCCGATGTGCCACGGGAGTAGAAGTCGAAGGTAGTGGTGGTGTAGGTGGTGGTGGTGGTAATGGGATAGCTTTGGTCTTCTTTATCTCACTTCTGGTTTCCCTTCTTACCTTTTGACTTCTGTCAAAGGAGGAATGGACATCATCTTTTTAACCCAAGCTTTAAGTTCTTCTCGTTGTTGTGTAGGGGAAGGGGTCAACAAGGACGCTGCAATCTTACTAGGGACGGGAGTTGCTGACGGTATTTGAAAGACTTCTCGTGCCTCTTCTTTCTCCGGCATCCATGGGGCTACGTCTGTCTTGACCGCCTGTGGTAGTGGTGGTGATGGACTTTTCATCAGGGCCTTAAAATCTTTCAGAGTTAGTAGAGCTGTTTCGTCTAAACCTTTCTGGTGAAAGAGCTGCAGTCGTTGCAACAGTTGACCGTATCGTTGCGATTTTTCCGCTTCTGACAAATAGCTGCGATCCATCAACGATTGCAGTCCGTGTTGTAACTGGGACATCTCGGTCAAATGAGGATTGGGATGGAAATGCGGGATCTGTTGTTCTTGCCAACGATGGTATTCCATAAATCGTTTGTAAGGTACTAAAGCCAGTTTTCGTCCTTCCATTTGATTTCAATGATCACGTCTGAGATCTTTTGATTCCAGACAATCCTTTTATGTTCTTGGACCTTTTTATCTTCATCCCAGGATTCTTCCCATAGTTCCCAATACTCCTTTCAGCAAGGGTCCTCCTATTGTTCCCAGCAAGGGTCCTAACAGGGGTAAAATTCCTCCGAGTTGCACCAACATCTTTTTCTTTTGACGAATGGGTATTTTCTTTTGGGCCATTTGGCGAAGAACGTGTCGATGTTTGGCTAAGCATTCTTTCTGATGTTTAGACAAAGGTATCGTTCCTTTCTAGACATTCAGACAACATTTGCTCACGGTATCGATGACGACTTTGCAGTTCGAATGAGTTTTTCTTGCATGGGTAGAGAAGCTTTGGACAGAAAGGACAACATGTCCCAATGTTTGACTAAACGACGAGGCAGTCCTTTCCTTTTCTTTCCTTTGTGGGTAGAAGAAGCATGTCTTTTTGGGGGTGACATCTTTGTTTGTTTGTTGGTTGGTTCCGGGGCACACACCAAAAATACACTAACGTCGATGATTTGGCACACGGCCTTTTATCCTTTTCCGACTATCGTTTCGTCAAAAATGTGACGATTTGTTTTCCAAAATCGCCAAAGAATCCTCCTCCTTGGTGGCTCATCTTTTCTTTGGATGAGTGTGTCTTTTCTGGGGGTGACGTCGAAGTTTGGCTAAGCTCTTTTTCTGACGACGTGACTGTCCTTTTCTTTTTCCGTTTCCTTTTTGGACAGAAGAACGACGATGGTGACTGTGTGCACTTCTTTGAGGAGACATCTTTGGGCGTTCGAGAGCACAACAACACTGATGCCCATCGTTTACCTCAGGTCTTTTTTATACTGGAATGCGTCTCCTCTGATTGTCTTTACCTCGTATCAACTTGATGACAGGGATCACTCGACGTTGAGGAGTTAGCAGCGGACTAAATCAGGAGAGTCTTGCTTGGATAAAACCAATAAACTCTGTAACACGCCCGATATCTCTTGGACTTTGATTTTGGGGGCAGCTACTTTGTGAGCAGCGGCCCCTACCGCTAAAGAGGAAGATGGTGTCACCGCTGGAGGAGAAGTTTTTGGAGACGCGGGTTTCCAAAATTTCGTCAAATTAGGAAGAACATGTGTCAAATTGGGTTTGGCTGGCATCATCAGCAACGGAGAAGTGGAAGATGTTGAGGCTATTGGAGACGCGGTCACCGTTGCGGTAGGTTGTGACTTGCGAATGTAAGGTTTTGTCATGGCAGCAGTGCCTCTCTTGTGGGTAGAAGCTGTTTTCTGTGGGCTTTTCTTTTTCTTTTTCTGCGGCTGTGACCTGGTCTTGACACCGTTGCTCTTTTTCTTCTGGGTACGTCATGGAGTGGCTTTTTTCTTCGGTTGAAATTTGGAAGCATTAGGATCCCATTTCAAGAGGGAGCGAATGATGACACCTCCTAGAGAACCGCTACCTCCAGGTCTCAAAATGATTTGCTTTTTGGCTTGAGTGTCAATGCGAGGATCGGACAGTTGCGTCAAGGTTACTTTGTGTCTCTCAAAAAAGCGTTTGGTTTGATGTGGAATGTGAATGATGCCTTGCACTAACTTACGTGCTGTCGCCGTAAACCATCGTAAGACTTCCTTGAGTCTGGCTTCTAAGACGCGAGCACGTATTTGTGGATTTTTTTCGCGACTGATGTCGTACAAGGCACGAATCAGTTTGACCTGAATATGAGACTGAAGGGACGTCATGTTGTCGCTGTGTGAAACAGACCAAAGTAACCGAGGTTTTCATAGATATTTTTGGCTGTTGTTATTGTTAAGTCGACAACGGGGACGTGTACACGACAGGTGTTCCGTCTTGGCACCTGTGGCGAAACAGATGGGTACGAAATCGCAAATAATCTGGGGTAGTGGGTTTTAAATTCACGTGTAAATAAGCGTGTGGGGCTTGAGTGGCATCGTTGTACGCACGAGTCAGCCAAGGCGTTCCAAACTGTTTGGCTAAGACTTGCACTTGCGATTTATACCTAGGGCTTTTTAACATTACCACGTAATGAGCATTGGGACTGATGGTGGGATGGGCTTTACTTTGTTGAAACAAATTTTGGGTAATGTAAATGACACTGGCATTACTATGATGCCCTTTGCGCGTAAACCACAGTTAAATTTCTTCTTCGTCTTCTCCTAACATGTCGTCGAAGATGACTAGATGAGTTTGACTAGGGTCAGACACGATCCTGTCGTCTTCGCCAGGAATGCCTTCCACACACACAATGGAATCGCCTTGACATTCTCGCAGAAGGCTATACGGCGATTGTAACTCTTTGTAACACCACACGATGCGTTGAGGGGGACGATCGATCAAATGATGATTATGTTCGATCAAACGTTTGACAAATTCGGTTTTTCCTGAACCACTGGGTCTGGCAATGAGCATGTTAAAGGGATGCCGAAGATGCAAGGCCTCCCAACTGGAACGATCTAAGTGTTCGTCGACGACTTTGAAAGTGGAGGAAGAGGGAGCAGAGACAGTAGAAGTAGAAATAGTAGTGCAGGGAATGTCACTTTTGACACGAAGACAGACAAGAGTTTTTATACTTTTTTGAGGACACGTTTATTGCAATCTTTAATTGTGAACAACACGAAAGACAAAAATACATAAAAGCCAAATGGTTAAGTACATGCATAAAAGACATATCACAACGATCATAGTGGAATATAAACAAGTCTCTGTACTTTATTTTTGGTGACCAAGATGTGGTGTCCTAGGGACAGTGTGTAATGATCTTAGAGTCTCCTCCTTGGCACAGTCACACAGGAGTCCTCCCGGAACGGCCTTTCGGGGATGTCGATGTCGGTCCTGTCTTGAAGAGAGTGGTTTTCCTCGGTGACGGGTTCTTCTTCTTCTGGTACTGTCACTAACACAGGTTTAAACGTTATTCTTTTTCACTGAACGTTTAAATTTAGATTACAAATCTTGGGCATAGTGTGCCACTTCTTTTGTCCAAGCCTGGAAGCCCATACTTTTCTAGTCACGTACATCTTTCCAGTGAGGGTGTAAGTCACAAGCTACACACACATCGTCGTACACATCTTCAGTACCTAAAAGTTGACGAATCTTGTTTTCCCGTAGAGGTCGTCGGGAAGTATCGAGATGAAAGCGCAAGTGTTTAAACGGAATGAGTCTCTCGTGTACATTTAAAGGGACCACTTTCATGGTTTTTGGAGTGGTATGTACTATTCGTAAAGAGTCTACAAGGCAATAAGTGTACTTTCTGCACAGAGATGAACGCACTCCAGTGACGAATCTAAATTGTTTAGTCACTAACTTATACGTCACACACCGTTCAGAAGTTTCCTCTTGAACTAAGTTTACATTATGTAAATGATTTTTGGTAACCCTCTAATTCTTCTTCTGGAAGTCGTTGCAGTAAGTCTACCTTGTAGTAAAAGAAATCAGTAACAAACCAATCCTATTCGCCCACGAGTAGTTGATCAATGTCTGACCACTGGAACACTTTCATCAGAATCAGTCTTCTTATAGATTTAGGTACCAGTGATTTAAACATCGGTGACGTAACGGATGCAATTGTTCTTTGCGTTTCAATTGTATTTTGACCAACTCTCGGTAAATGCGTTCTCTCAACTCCACAGGTAAGCCACGAATGTTCTCTTGTAAAGTATCCATGACCATGTCAGTCAAACACTTCTCCTAGAGCGAAAGTGACGGACGTAGTGAGTAATTTCTGGCCACTGCCATTCCAGGAAACGGTGAAGAATGTCATTAAAATCTTTTATTGTAAATAGTCTAAAGCGGAATATTCGGATGAACGCACAATTGATCCAGAGAAATCTGACTTGTTTGTTGACTTTTGTCAATTTCCTCGTGTGAATTTCTCGACATAAATGTTCTACAGTCAACAATTGAGATTTTGTTCTAACAAGTCCCTGCGAAACTTCCTTGTAGATCTTCTCTTGCAATTCGTTTGGTAATCTTTGAATATTATTTTTAAAATGGGGTTTAAATACTTATCTAGGTGTTGTCCAACGTTTGACTCCTAGCCAAGATGGTTTCTTGAACGACATGGTATGCCACTTCAATGACGAGGTCCCTCTAAAGGTAGGTAGTGACAATCCGGAGACCATCGAGCATGTTCCAGGTAAATGGAATCTTTCTTCTCCCACTCGTGAAGTGACAAACCGGAACTGAAGCACTTGACTTTATCTCCTTCGCCGAAAAGAATTCTGACTATTTATCTTGCATCTCTTATTTTCAAACGTAATGTCTCTTGTCACATTCTCAACGTATTTACAATTAGTAGGACAAATTGTTCTCCAGTTTGAAGTTTTCGTAGTATACCCAAAGTATCTTTGTGTTATTTATATATCTTTAATCTCTGACAAGTCTCGTAAAGTTTAACATAATACCAAATATTGCTATATGTGTTTGGCCAAAAGCATAGTTAGCGAACTGCACGTTATACTCTCTCATTACCCTGGTGGTCTGGAGCAAGCGAGAGAGTCATGATATGATAATAAGATTTCATTGCGATTGGATCGATGCACTAATAGATGCTTTAAAATTCTATAACTCCTATGTGCCTTTTATTTTGGATAATACAAATGAAAAATTATCCCATTTCCAATTAGGTGGGCCTTTTTATTACAATCTGGCAAGACCATATTTTCTATGTACTGTACGGTGGAATTTAAATCATGAACAGAAAGTTGCGTATCCCTTAGGCTAGCAGAAAGTTAAGGTTGAACACTCTCGTAACACGATCAATAGGATCTATGTTAATATAAATGTCAGTGATCTGAACTATAGGTTAAAAGGTGTTATTTGCCCTTGCAATCGAAGCACATACCTCTACTGATGCTGACCATTCTAGCATGTATTTTACCATATAACCCGGCTGAACATGAACATCAATACTAGTGTGTGCGACTACCACATCATGAACCTGATTATGAGAGATTTTGTTCCGGATTAACGTGGGTATTCCCTTCCTGAAAACCCATCTGTATTTGACTTGAGGTTTCCGACTTTGTAGCGTATTGCAGAATTCACGCATTGTAGAAATGAAACCCCTCTCAAGAAGCGACCTGCCTTCGGTTTGGTCGACGGTATAATTTTAATTGTAGCACGATCGGTGAAGGCTACAAACTTCCAGGAGGCTAAATACACATGGAAATACGGTTTTCCTTCTACTAATACTAGATCTTCAAGGTCAGTAATGTCCCAGTTATTTCGGTCTTTCTTAAATCTCTTCGCTGATATTCAACAACCCTTTCTCTATTGTTTTCTTCCTTCTGTCACAATTCTGTTTTAAAAAATACCCAATACCTAGACTGCTTGCATCTGAGTACATAATAAATTCTTTCTTAAAGTCAGGGTAACATAGAATGGGGGCGTGGACCAAGCAGCCTTAGAATCTTTAAAGATTTATTCTTCAGTGGACCTCATTTTATAGGAGCCAGTACAACAGTGCTGCAAAGTAAGCAAACCCCTTGATAGACCTGTGATAGTAATTGACTGGGTAGGTGGAACTCAGACAAGGACTTCACCCTTTCTTAATATGCACTAATGATTTATATAAAAGATGGCCAAGGTATCTTATTTTAGAGGTAGCAATATTGCATTTTGATGGATTGAGGCGAAAATTGACCTGTTTTTGAAGTCTGTCAGACAATACATTCAGATGCTCCAAGTGTTCTTCAAATTTCAGACTAAAGACAAGTACATCAATATAGACTAGAGCAAACTTTCAGTTGAAGTCTCTTATAAACTCTGTCATGACCATAGAAAAGGCGAAAGGAGTATTGGACAACCAAAATGGCAATTTCATTAGCTGAAAAGTCTTTTCATGTGTTATAAACCCAGTTTTAGACTTTGCAGAGTCTGAGACAGGTATTTGCAAAAGCCATGTTTCAAATCAACACTGAAATACAACAGAGCATTTCATCATCCAATTGTATTTGAAATATTATTACATCGCGCTTTCAACCTTATTGGTGCCCCTTTTTGTCTGCAGGGCATTACAAACATCGTTCCAAGGCCTAAGTTCTATAATGTCTGCTTCTAAGTTCAAGATTTCTCCTTCTAGCATGCTTGAATTAACTGCCTCCTTTGAATGAGTAATGCTTCTTCATTTGGCAACGTCCTCTAGTGTCTTGGCCTCCATGGACAACATAAATGAAATAATATTTGCATTTAAGTCCATTTATTGCAATGTCAAAGATTTCTTATGCTAATTTCCCAGGTCCAGCCGTTTCTATGTTACATTATTCACATAACACACAACAGCGTCACTTCCATGCATCATGAATATAGATCGCTCACTCTGATGTGCCGTGACACCGGTGAAGGAAAGAATCTCTCCTTAAATTTTTGCGAAAATGATGTAAATATGTAAAATATGTCTGACATTCCTCTTTGAATGAACATAACCTAATTTTTCTGTTTCACCCGAGACATGCAATGCCAGATCTGGTGTTTTATCATCCTCCTTTAGTTTTTATTTATTTTTTCTTCAGATTTTAAACGCCTTACTTTTGCATTGTATTGGTTCCCTAATGTTATGAAATCTCTCCCCGAAACCAACCGTTTATCATTTTCCATCTGAGCTGCAAAATCATCTATCCAAAATAGTCTTTATTATGTATGACTAATGTTTAGTGATTGTTAATATGACCGTATGCGTTCAGGTTAAGAGGATCTTAGTGGTGTAAAATAAATCACTAAATTATCTTTGCTAATTACTATTTATACATATACAGTAATTCCTGCCCACCTCTCCAGATTTACTGTACTACAAGTTAGCTACATGGGTTGCAGAAACTGTTTTACCACCACTCTTAGTTTCACTTACTTAACCTCTTCAATCCATTTGACTTTTTCTATGTATCTTTTTCTATGTACAAAATCTACCATGAGACATACAGTTACATACAGAAGATCATTGGCTAAGCATTATCAGTTGATGGGTGGGCCCTATAGTGAAAACCAGTAACGAAATGCTGACACAGCAATTTACTTTTTTCCTGTTTCCAAGATTGTCACCGGTTTCCTGACTCCCACAAACTTTGTCAATTAAACTGTCCCTTATGTTTCACATGTTTTCCAAAATTCTCCTTCAGACTTTTTCCAGATGTGAAACCTGTTAATGGTTACTGTTGATTATATTATTAAAATCCATTATGTCCAACTTAAGACTGCACTGAATTTTTAACTTTATCTCACCCAAAATCAGCTTTGGTCTTAATACCATCAAAGTGCAAAATTAATGAAAATAAAGGTTCATTTAGTGTGCTTTACTTTTTTCCTTTTGGGTCAAGGTCACTGGGATTCCAAACAAGGACCGTTTATGTTTGCATCACTTTTTATGGCACCACTTGATCTTACATTAAAGTTCAGAGACAGAAAAAGCAAAGTTTTGCATAAGTTAAAATATATGACAAAGTTCCAAGAGTTCCGTCATGTTCCTGTTAAATGTTTGAGTGAAGACAATAATAGTGAAGAATGTTTACAAGGGAGAATTATCATCCTGTTCTTATTAAATGTATCACTAGTGCTGATTCAGTGGATGATAAGGCCAATGCCATGTATTATCATATATTCAAAAAAGGACAATTCGAGTCCTTTACAAGAGTATACAAAAAGGGACCATTAGAGGTTAACTTGTTTCAATGGATTATCATTCTATCTCACACTAGCGTCTTATCACTATAAAGAGATGAATTTAAATAACGTAAGATCACACTTTAACTTTAAAAATTTCATATTTTACACAGTGCATACATGTTTCTGTACGCTGAGATTATACAAAAGAGAAATAAATAATCCGCAAATATTCATTGAACTCCTGCAAACTAGTGCAATTTATTTTGTGACTTACCATTTCAAATGTAAAGAGATAGAAACAGGGGCTTTGAATGTACAGCCTGAAAATATTCTCTTTGGTTCAAAAGTATTTTTTATTTTCTAAAACAGTTTAGCTGATTGATGCAATATACCGACGCATTACGGATAAATAGAATATTAATGCCGTCACTGTAATGCAGTTTTCTCGCTCCATACCCTGGCTATATAGCCAACAGCATTTTTGTTCCACGGCAACTTTTAAATTCCAGCTCAAACCTGGATTGTTCATACCTTCCCTGTTAATTACAATATAACATTGTGCACCAGGAATCATCATATCAACTGGCGTGCGTCTCGGGTATTCCTTATATCAAGGTAAACTGGACCGCAAGTGTCACCTTAAAAGAAATCTTTAATAAATGATGCTTATTTATTTATATATTTGCATATTTTTAAATCATAATTTTCTTCAATTTTATAATAGACTTTAGTTTGATTTATTTTGGTATTAATGTTTCTTCTACATATATATCTTAAATTAATTTTTTATTAATCAAGAGTTATTTGTTTTTAATAACAGTTATAAATGTATTTATTCATTTAGCATACAAAAACGACATACACTAATCGAGTTCATTGTTTCAGCTGGCATACAGCAATCAAGTTACAGTCTGTATTATTTAGATAAAGAACTATTTGCCAGGGTTATCAAAAATGTATGGTGGAGAGCCAGTTTCTAGCATCTTGAAAACATTTCCATGTGAGACTATTGATTTATCGACATAACATTTTTCAGCTCGTCATCAACTGTGATCTTAGTATATTTATTCTGAGATATTGGATTGTAAAGATTATGAATAACATCAAAAGCGAATCTGTAACCTAAGCAAGTTTACTAATATAATCTGAATCCTCCTTGCAAACCAGGGGCAACTTCATCTTATTTCTGCTGTTGACATACGTGCTGTACATTTCATTGTCAAGCATAATTGTCATATGCTTACCTAGGAAATGAATTTTTTTCATCTTGAATGTAGTAACATCTACTGTTATTTCTTCAATTATTTTTCATATTTCACACAAACTTTTACCATACCTATTTTTGACATTCACACAAAATTTTGCCATTTATATTTTTGACATTCACGCGAAAAAAAAAAGAAAGAGCGGTAAATATAATTGCTCCGATTCGCTACTGAATATCGTTTTCCGTATTTCACAACTCTGTTCGGTATCATAACAACAAGCAAATCGTCTTTTGCAGTTTCTGTATCAGATATTTTACTGTAATATTTTCTGGCTCATCTGACACAGTAAAGGTTTCTATGATAATATTTCTAGTATTTGATTTGATCAGCTCGTCCCCGTCGTTGTCTGAGAGACCTGATGAGATATGAGTGAAATCAATAATTTCTTTTTTTGTCATTATGAAACTGTTTCAGTTATTATTTCAACTGACGTAGCGAAGGTATTTACAGCAGCATCCATATCAACCAGAGTACTAAATTTAATATTAACAGGATCAGCAAGACAATCTCTGTACTTATCATATACTTCAGATGAGATATCATTATACCTGCTCTCTGTTAAAACTTTATGATCTGAGGATGAAAATGGAGGATCAAAGTTTGTTGGTATTTCAGTAATATCATTGACTCTATCACGATATATATCCTCCGTGTTATCGATATAACTAACAACATAACATAACTGTCCCAGTTTAAAATTTTTAAGTACTAGATATTGCCTGAGAATTGTATATGCTGTTGCAAAACTCAAAAGACCTCGAATATCTGCTACTTCTATATTTATGTCATTGATGGATAGGTTTAGGTATCCAACAATCAACTCTTTGATATTTCTGTATTTTAGATCTGTCAGTAACTTTATAACTTTCTTTTTTATAGTTTTTCAACTCAATTTTTTAAAACTATAATGCGCGTCATAATATTCATCAAAACTAGGTTCTACAATTATAATATCGTCAATCTCCTGATAAAATATATTTCGTTCGATACCATCATATGACTCATTCCTATGCTCAAGTTCTGATATTGAGTTTAGTGCAGTATTAATGTGATATACTTTATACTCTTTTTATCACCGGTGAGAGAGTCTATTAGAACTAGATGTGCTGTTGTTAGCAGGTTAGTATCAACACTATTATCTACCATTTCCAACGTCTTTGTAACACATGAAATGCTTGACGTTTAGCAAATTTGTCTTTGAGCTTACGATTGTTTAAAAACTTATGTTTTTTGTTTCATCTAGTTTGTCAAGCTCGTCATGAATCTTTCTTAGTGTCCCTTGCTCAGGTTTTTCTACCACCATGATATTTCGTTTTTACAAGGTTAGATTTGTCGATCGTCAAATTATTTTCTTTATTTAGCTCAAGCAACGTATTTAACAGCAACTTTTCAACGTTTAATCGCTGTTCCTCCCAGTCACTCACAGGAGAGTATTTGCTAATTATATCAAAGTCTCTGATTTCGTATTTTAGTGGAAGGGCCTCTCATTCCTGCCATTCCAACAAAGTTGTCACTGTTTTCAGTTATAACAGGTGAATTTAAAGTTGATTTTTTCATTGGAGCAATTATATTTACCGCTCTTTCTTCCTCATCACTTTCTGGGTTAAACTAATGAACATCAGCTATTTTGATTTCATTTTTCGGGTTTAGTAGAGAAATATAAAACTCTTGCGACACTGATCGTTGTAGGATCAACCGATATTATATATTACAATCACATTAAATCGTCAACTGTTTATATCTGAAACATCGTCAAACCTGGGTAAGAACCTTCTGCGCCGTTGAAATATATCTGAAAATACGAGTACTTTTTTGTGGTTGCTTTCTAATCAAGTGTAAATTGACGAGAAGTATTAATATAAACAACCGATGCCATATATAGCGCAGTCCATGTTGTATTGTCGTTAGATGCCTCTAATCGCCAACTATAAATTCGTCCGACATTAGCATTTAGTCGACCTCATAGTTGCAATTTCAATATTGCTACTATTTCTGGACACTGTATTTTGATCTAAAAGCCACTTATTTCTCCATTTGTGGTTCACTCGGACCGGCCAGATATAGGAGAGTTAAACGCAAACGCATAACTTGGATTATTCTCCAAATAATAACTTGACGCAGATGCTATAAAACCCCAACGATTATTAACAGCATCAGCGAGATGTGTGATGGAACCGACATTATTTTTAACTCGTTTTGTACTAGCTTCAATCGCAAGCGATTAGGCAACACTATCCACGTCTGTTTATTTACAAGATCAAATGCATCAGCAATTACATACGTAGAAGTGATCTTATTAACAACCATATCGATCGCACTTGTGATTGTGCCACCGATTTACTTAAGGTAAAGTGCATCAGCAGCTCTACCTGACATATCAAAATCATCATTTGTTGCAGAACTGGTCCTCAGTCAATATAATATTTATTTGTAAGATCCCATGCGACAATTGCGTTATACGACGATGTAATTTTATTAACGCCCATATCTAACGCGCCAGTCATCGTATCACCGGATTTTATTACAAAAGTATCCTTGAGAAACTTTACATATTTTACAAAATCGTTACTGGTCAACGCTGTATTATCGAGTTGAGTATTAAATATTAATTTTCCGCCTTATCTATATTTCCAGCCATTGCTCCTCCAGCTAGTAACAACTTGTTATTATCGACTACGCTAAGCTGTGAATAACTTACTGCTTGTGTGTCATTTAGGCTAGCAGGAAGGTACTCGGTTTACAGATTTATTATTTTGTTTCCACTCATATTAATATTTCCAGTCATTTTTCCACCTCTCGGCGATAACTTGCTATTATCGATCGTCTTTAGTTGGGTAAAATTTACTGCTTGTGTGTTATCGACGTTGATAGGTTGTTTCGAGGTCTAGCACTCGCTGACCTGACATATTTAAGTTACCTGTCATTGTATCTCCAGATTGTTTGAGATAATTTGTTAAGTCTGCGCCAGCCGCAGTGGTTGTAGTTTCTGCGGGTTTTTCTGTTGAGCTGCCGATTAACGTACCAAATTTTGCATAATAGCTCATTCTTCTTCTTCTTATTATTCTTATTAAATTTAACTTTGACCACCAGATAAAATTTAGTTGTAGAAAATGTAGTTTAAAATTGCATGAGAATAATTAACTTTGACACGGAAAGATTGATAAAACATCATCACATCCACGACCTGCAAGATTGTCATTGTCTGATATCAGGACGAACTGGATCAGGCAAAACTAACAAGCCGATGAATCTGTTACTTAACGACCTCTTCAACTACAAATGAGTTTATATTTACACTCTAAACCCACAGCAGGATAAATATGAGCTGCTTAGTGAGTATAACGAAAAACTAAAAAATGAACTACGCGTTGATGATAATAGCGGACTGGGTGATTTTTTAAAATTTATATTGCAGTTTACACTTAAGCCAAGCTTGGAAAAAGACAAAATTGCAATTTTTCTAACAAGCAAATTTACAAATGACTACGTACTGGATGAAGTGCAGAAGTAAAACAGAAAACACTAACGAAACTATGGAAACAACTAAAAATAACAGACTAATGCTGCAAGTGTTTGTGCTACCTATGGCAGGAAAAAGAGCATGTTCTTAAATGTTACTCACTCTCTGGATATCAAGGAATGCAAAGAATTCCTGATGTTAATTTAATCGACGATTAAATTATAATAAAAATGCAAAGCGTTTCATGCAAGTCTAAAACTGACTACGATCTGTGTATAGAGCAGGATAAAATAATTACTTACTGTCAGTGTTGTAATCAGCGAGCTGTAATTGGATCCGGCTTAGATATTCGCAAGTTAATTGGCAAATTGCCTAAACCCAGCAAAGGATGGACATTGCCACGTCATAGGTACACTAGTCCTTGGAATCCGCTCGATAAACAGCATGATGAAAATGACAATCCAATTCCGTTTCAAGAGCCGTATAACCAGGTCGATGAAATCTCAATACGTCATGACATATGTTACCATCACAACGAAAACGATAAACTTGGTTGTGATCGTATTATGCCTGACGAGCTTAGAGATATGAAAACAAACGGCGGCCTGTTTCGCAGTCTGCGAGAGCGAATTGATCGTAAGCTAGTGCAAGGTATTATAGGAACAAAATATAAACTTGGGTTTGGAAAGCCCCGACTCGGTAAGGCGCCTGCGCCTCAGTCCCCGCTCGGAGACAACGGAGTGCAAAGCTCTCGCACATGAACCAAAAAATGTTTCCTCGACGAAAAGTCGTCGCATATGCAGTTGATGACATTTGGGTGATAGATCTGCTGATATATCAAACATTGCACAGTACGAGAGCAAAAGGTACCTGATGAACGTAGTTGATATGTTTAGTAAATAGGCGTTTAGTGTACCTGTTGCAAATAAGACAGGAAAAACTATAACTAATGCATTAAGAGATATCATTATCAACACGGAAAGAAAACCAAATAAAATTTGGACTGATCACAGAGCGGAGTTTTTTTTTATTAAATAATTCAAGCAGTTTCTACAACAGAATAACATCATCAAGTACATCGCTGGAAATGAAAGTAAATGTGTCATTGTCGAGAAATTTAATCGCACGTTAAAAGAAAAGATCAATAAGCAACTCACAGCTAAATATAGTAGCTGGTATCTTGACGATCTGCAAATGATTGTATCGGATTACAATTACACTAAACATAAAACACTTGGAATGTCGCCAAACGAAACAGTTAAAAATCCAATACTGGTGAATGAGAATATGTACCGAGGACACAAGTTGAAAGTCGGTGATCGTGTTAGAATTTCGTTAGTAAAGGAAACATTCGAAAATTGGTTAGAGGAAGTATTTGTTGTTTATAAAATTTTAACAACAATACCTGTTACGTATAAACTGAAGGATCTAGCCCGGGATAATAATCCCAGAGAAGAAATTATTGGAAGTTTTTACGAACAGGAGCTGCAGCGGACAGATCAGGATATATCCGTAATCGAGCGAGCAATAGCAAGAAAAGGTAAGCTAAGTTTGGTCAAATGGAAAGGTTATAGTGACAGTTTTAATAGTTGGATACAAGCTAGTGAAATAAAAAATCTTTGATCAGATCGCAGGATGCGTAGCATCCAACGATTCTATCAAATCACAGTATATCTTTTCGTAATTCAAAGAACAGACTTACATTTCACTGGGCTGCACAATGATATCAAATAGTGTCTTCACCTTGATGTTAATGTGGAGTGCTCGCAATCTCCCATCAAGTTAAAAATCTTAACAAACAAAAAATCAAATTTTATATTTTATGACGACTATAAACGTCTAGCTGTCCACGATTCATGAACGGCTTTAACATCTCCCAGAATATCTGATGTTCAGAGACAGTAAAATTAAACTTTTTAATCTTTTTAGCAAGACGATATTTAACATTGCACCGGTATTTTGCTGCTACATAAACTTGTTCATCTTGAGGTATTATAGCTGGTTCATCAGCGAATTTGTCCTCGACGACAGAAAATAGATACGTTTCTAGATCGAACTCAAGATGCTTTGCATCTTGACTGCTAGCAGTATTTAGAGTCTTCGAATCCTGATGTGCTGCATCTTGATTGTTAATAATATTGAGGTTCTTCGAATCCTGTTGCTTTGCATCTAAATTGTTAATACTATTGAGATTCGTCAAATTCTGATGTAACTCACACTCGGAGTGCCTGTACTCTTCTCACGAAGAACAAGGTTGTTTGAGACATCTTATAAAAAATAACTTTTATCCAATTACTGTAATAAAATGCCAGATGAAATATGAAGCGTCGTCAGAGCTAAAATTTTAAATATGAACAACGCTGTCAGGCTATTTATGAGCAAAGAAATAAAACATATAAAATTATGTGAATTATATCGTTAAATATGATGCTTACTCGGTGGTTAACGTGTTTCGCACATATTCTGAGGTATCAGAACTTGAGAAATGCCAGAAAAAATATTGGTTCGATATGACAGGGATGCTGTTATAAAATGGGTCATCTGTTGTCTGACAATGGTAGATCTAAAATATATTTTAAAAATTGATCTGTTAACAGCAATTTTGTGCTGATTATTAAAATAATTGATAGATTTGTTACTCGAGCTAATGTGGTGATTATAAGAAACTTATTTCGCGGCGACAGCAACGTTATAGTAGAAAAGATTTTTAAAATCTTGCTCAGAAATGTTGAGGTCGATAGGCAAGATCCTAGTCGAATACGATAAAGAAACGTTAAACAAAAGATATTGATTTCTGTCTGAGAAGCAACAACGTCGCACAAATATAAAACAGGTGATTTGTATCGGAAGAAGATTCTATCTCCGTTTGTTTTTGAGAAGGCGGATTTTGTAATACTATCGGCAACATATGTTACTGATGCTTTTATAATATTAAAATGTTTTGCTGCTGCTGGTATTGATGAAAATGCCCTTTCCACATTTGTGTTAAGGATTGTTGCTACAACAGGTTTGGCAGGTTTGTTAGACCTAAATTTTCCTCTGCCTCAACAAATATTTTCTTTCTGTGTAATAAGATCAAGATTCTGAAGTCGGTTGTCAATTTTATTGCTGTTGAGATGATCGATAGGCCCATGAAAACCTCATAAACAAATCTGTGCGATTTATAACAAATTTAATTGGCATTAGTTCCTCGCACTGTTACACATAAATATCCAGTATTAATGATATTTTCAACAACTTGTCCTGTTTTAACATTTCTGATAACACCTCTGCTGTTGGCCTCGTACAGATCATAAACAGGATGTGATTGAAACTCGTCTTGTAAAGACAGATTTGCGAAGTTATTGTCTATTACACTGCTTCCCCGTTGGAATATCATCACAGAACAACATATAAATAAAGTCCTTGATAAACATCTCAGTATATTCAGTTTTGATAACCCACTGGAGTTCTAATTCCAAGCGAAGATCTAGTTTTAAGATTAATCACTACTCCCAGGATATTTCCATCAAAGTAGTTGTACTTCTGGTGAACTTAGAATATCTCCTGCTCACTAAACGTTGGCATAAGTCCACTAAGCATGATTCTGCTCATCTTATAATAATAACAATTTTGTTTCTTTAATTGACAATGTCATGTCGTACTATTAGATAAATATAAAACTATAATATAGCGATGTTGAAATTAAGTGATATTGCAAAGAGAGTTTATGCTCGACAGAAAGCTGTCAGTCTAAAAATATTGCAACTGCATTTGTTTTGTTTGATAATAGCTGGAGATTTGATAATCAACTTGTTCTAACAAATTTCTCTGCCACAAACTTATATCATCTGCATCTGCCAACAATTAAATCTGAGGTTGCCACGCGCAGTGGTCTAAGAATCACTGTGCAGTCTGATATTCAGTTTTCTAAACTAAATATCCCATCGGCGCAGCAAGCTGTTCTGACGTAAGAATCCCTACAACAACAACGCAAGGAATTTGCTGATACTTTATATCACATCAAAATCTCGTCGAATTTAATCTGGGACAGATTTGATGTCGTTGTCAGATAATATATTTCAGGAAATATGGAAGAAAATGGTTGAGTACACAGCATCAGGATCATGGTTGGAAATTTGATAAAATAACAGAAATATTATTTCACATTATGAAATATAGTCCATTGCGAGGTAGCTCATATGTTGGGCTGCCACCTAACATAAAAAACTCAAAATGTTGTGTAAATATCAAGAACAGTGACGACATGTGTTTAAGTGGGCTATATTATCGGCGTTATTTCCAGCACGAGATCATCCTTACTGATTATCAAATTACATTAGTCATGTTGACAATCTAAACTTTAGCGGGATTGTCTTTTCTGTTGCTGAGAATCAAATTCTAAAATTTGAAAAACAAAACAAACTCTTGTTAACAGGAAGTATTAACGGCTTCGGAGTCGAAGATGAACCACAAAAGATATATCCCAGACATGTCAGCGATCGAGCATCACAAACAACAATAAATTTCTTGTTTTATAAAAATCATTCCGCGTGGATTAAAACCTTAAACGGGCAAGTCAGAAGTCAGTACGACAAGCATAAAAAAGAAATATTTCTGTGTCACTGCAGCTGGTTCTCCATCGACATCTCGAGTATTGCTCTGACCTACAGAAATCTATGCCTGGCGAAAATGAAAAGATATTACAAGTTAAAACTACAGATATAAGATGAAAGTGCCTTTTGTTATTTAGGCAGATTTTAAGTCTATTTTATTTCCAGTGCTTGGAGCAGAAAAATAACCCTGATAAATCTTCGACAAGAAAAGTTCAAGATCATATTCCTTGCGGAGTAGCATATAAAGTTGACTGTGCTGCTGATAAACATTTATCAAAATCAATAAAAATTTATCGCTGAGTGGAGCCTGCTGTTTAGCTTCTGAAAAATCTTATCAACGAGATTGATTTCATCCTAATATTACTCGCTAAGACAGCAGCGATGAAACCGCTGACAATAAAACAAGAAGCTGATTTTGCTGCATCTAAAATAAGTCACATCTGTGAACGGGCGCTTGATCAAGATCGAGTAAAAGATCATTGTCACATAACTGGAAAGGATTGCGGTCCAGCACATGACAAATGTAATTTAAAATATACCGCACCAGATAACGTTCCTGTTGTCTTTCACAATTTCAGTGGATATGATTCTCATTTTATAGTTGAATAAGGATATAATAAAGCGTCTGAAATTAACAAAAACGATAAAATAAAATGTATTCTTAATAACATCGAAAAGTACATTTTTGTGACACTAGGTAAGATAAGATTTATTGATTGTCTGCAGTTTATGGCTGCATCACTAGATAAGCTTGTAAACGGCTGCCGTAAGTTTGATAATTTGACTAACATTTCGGTGACAAGTCAAGCTTGTTAACAAGAAAAAGAATTTTTCCTTATGAGTATCTTGATAATTGGGATAAATTTGATGAAACAAGTTTATCTGACAAGGATAGGTCTTATTCTCATTAAATCTTTAGAGTGTTACTGATGATGATTGTGCTTATGCTAAATCGATATGGGACTCGTTCGACTGTAAAAACTTCAGTGATTATCATGACTTGTATCTGATCACAGATGTTTTGTTGCTTGCAGATATATTTGAAAATTTTAAAGATGTCAGCTCTGATAACTACGGACTTGGCCCAGTTTGGTATTATTCAGTACCTGGAATAAGCTGGGATGCATTACTGAAACATAGCAAAATAAAATTGGAGTTGTTAACAGACCCAGATATGTACTGTTTCATTGAGCAGGGAATCAGAGGCTGAATAAGTGTCAAAATAAAAAATATGCAAAGGCCAATAATAGATATTCACACGACTATGATAATACATCGCCATCAAGTTTTATAACCTATCTCGATAACAACAACCTGTACGAATATGCGATGTCCGAGTTTATGCTGGTTGGTGGTTTCAGATGGATCAGTGGAAAAGATTTTTGATGAAACAGATAAAATCGTAACAGACGATATTAGCTATTTTGTTGAAGTTGATCATGACTATCCTGTTAAGCTGCACGATAAACATAACAACTATCCATTTTGTTCAGAATCAATGCTAATCGACTACAGTTTATTATCAGAAAAACAACAAAATTATTTGAGTGTAAATCTGTTGCACAAACTCTGTTGTTTGAAAATTAGTTCCTAATCTGCTTGACAAGCGAAGATACGTATTGCATAAAAAACATGCACTTGATCATGGTCTCGTAGCAAGAGAAGTTCATCAAGTTTTAAAATTTAATCATTCATGTTGGATGAAAAATTATATCGACGTTAATACTAACCGAGGAGCCGTTGCAACAACGGAATTCGAAAAAAAGCTTTTCCAAGCTCATCTACAACCGTGTCTTCGGCAGGACTATGGAAAATATCACAGAGCGAGTCAATAGTGATATTGTTAATAACGTGGAACGTCGTAATAAACTTGTTGCATCTGATGATTTTGTTGGTATGAAAATATTTAATAAAAATCTAGTAACCGTTCAACGACGAAAGACAAGCATGAAGTTGAAAAAGCCAGTTTATATCAGAATGGCAGTACGTGAGTGTTACTAACTCCCCCAAACTTGTTGGGGTGAGTTGTATGGGTTTGGTTATCGTTATCTAGAGGGTGATCGCCGACGGTGTAATTTGCCCGGGACGAGTAAATGTCAATATAAAGTGTGTAGTTTACAGGTGGAATAGATAAAGATCTGAGCAGGTATATAGAACAGAAAGACACGAGCCCACATTCGTGTACAAAACATAAAATTTAATAAAAAATTTCATAAACAATAAAATTCATAAACA
The DNA here is from genome assembly GCA_016617855.1 of Megalonaias nervosa. Taxonomy (NCBI): domain Eukaryota; kingdom Metazoa; phylum Mollusca; class Bivalvia; order Unionida; family Unionidae; genus Megalonaias; species Megalonaias nervosa. The sequence goes on from JAECUM010095496.1 coordinate 137,593, forward strand.
ATTGTGATAATGCATTTCATTAGAAAGATATATTTCCTTTTGATTTAATTATTCAACGAATTTCAAACACAAATATGCTTATACAAATGGCCGATCTGTTAAGCGATAAAATTAATTCATCATCGAATCGAGTGAAAGATCGAAATCCCTGCTTTGTACAGATTCATAACCTGATGGTTCTGTTTCAGTCCAATTCACGGCGACTGTTTTTTTGACTTCCTTGTGCCTGTAAGTCTGGGTCTTTTCCACTTTTCCCTTTTCCCAAATTCTCAGGTGTCTCGCTTCCTTCGGCCCTCCAACTTTGTGTGGTCACTTTGGTTTTGTAAGTTCGTGACACGTCATGTAGAACGTCAGTGGGACTATCTCACCTTGTGTCTTCAAGCTTTACCGCTAGAATTGTTTCGTAGATTTTCCCAGACACCCAATCCCTTGGATCCTAATTACGAGTGAATACCTTCTAATTCGACTCGGAGTCTTCCACCTTTGTTTCCTCTCGCAGAAAATAGTGTCGACTGATTAAAAGTGTTGCGATAAGCACATTTAAACCGAGAGTTTTCAGGTGGAATCACGGCCCTTTATTCAGCGTAACCAATCCGAATTAAATATATCTCCCGCCTGAACTAGGCGCCCAAATTTGTAGTCCGTCTGACAATCTGGATTTCCAAATACTGTTCCTGGGAAATTTCAGAATTGACAGTTCCGATACAGATCGAAAGTTAACCCCTATCCTTCTCAGTTAAATAAACGAATACTTCATTAAGACCCACTGCTCGCATGACAGTGACATTACCAATCAGTGCGTTACGGTGATTTAAACACGCGCCAGTCCCCGCAAATCTAATTAATCGTTCACCTATCCAACTTAATGTTTGCTTCATAGATGGTCAGAAATTTGCACCCTTACATAGCTCCCCCCTTGATGAGTAAAATCAGGGATTTTTGCTCTCCAAATTTTTGGAGATCTAATCTGAAACGCTTACACGTCCTCAGGCGAACCCTTCACCTCAGACGTCCCTAGTCTACTTAAGCAGTCAGCCCCTACATTCTCCTTGCCTTTAATACACCGTACCTGGTCTTGGTACCATTGTAGAGATAATGGCCATCTCATTAATCGTCCATTGGTCAACTTAGCTTGAGCTAAATATGCGAGTGGTTGGTGGTCAGTTTCTAAAATAAATTTTCGTCCATACAGGTAATGTTGGCATTTAGTTATCCCAAAGATAATTGCCAAGCATTCCTTTTCAGAGACTGAATAATTGCGTTCTGCGGTCAACAATTTCCTGCTACTGTGGGCAACTGGGAATAAATTTCCGTCATGCCCTTGTAATGATACTGCCCCTAAACCTCTATCACAAGCGTCAGTATGTAAGACAAAATCTCGTGTCACATCAAGCAATTTCACTACTGCGTCTGACGTCAGTCTGTCCTTCAACGTCTAAAATGCACGTTCACATGCGTCTGTCCATATAACTTTCGTCGGAGCCTTTTTCCGAGTCAAGTCAGTCAATGGGCTTGCAATAGCGCTGAAGTTAGCAACATAGCGACGATAATACCCTGCTAGTCCCAAGAAAGATCGAACTTCCGTCTTAGTGGTCGGTCGTACTGCGTTCCTAAGTTGGTCGACCTTTGAACTATCTGGTGTTAACGTGTCTTCGCTGAGGGTATGACCTAGGTAGGTTAATTTTCTAAACCCTATATGGCACTTAGATGGTCGTGCGGTCAGTCTCGTTTGTCGAGGTCGCTCTAAAACGTTTTTTAGTAAGATGATATGATCGTCCCAAGTCGCTGTCGCTAAAAGTAAATCGTCCATGAAGTTTGAGACTCCACTCCCCCTTAACGGTTTCAGTAATTTTCGCATCATGTGGGTGAAGACATCCGGCGCGGTCTGCACCCCGAATGGCATAACCACCCACTGGTAGGTCCCATCTGGAGTTGCAAAGGCAAGTTTTGCTCTGTCTTCCTTCCGAACTGGAATTTGCCAGTACCCCTTACACAAATTGATCTTCGAAAAGTATTTCGCTTTGGATGTCCCGGCAAATATGGACTCAGGATCAAGTAGCAGTTCTACCTGGAATTCCGTGATCCTGTTTAACTTCCTGTAATCGACGCAAAATCTGTGTGTCCCCTCTTTCTTCTGCACCAACACAACCGGAGAGCTATATGCCGACTCAGCTGGTTCTATAACTTCCAAGCCTATCATAGCTTGAATTTCGTTTCGGACAGTTTCACATAGGGTAACGGATATGGTTTTAGCTTCACCGGCTTCTCATCCAGTAGCTTTAGTGTGAACTTCTCCAACTCCGTCTTGCCAGATCTTTCTGTCAAGACGCTTTCGTAGTCTTGGAGTAACGACTCCACTTCCTTACGTTGCTCTGACGTTAACGTTCCGTCACTGACAACGTCGACATAAGTTTCTTCCGTCGTCAGAGGACAACTAGGGAGTACTTCCGCCTCTCCGCCATTGTCGTCGGGTTCTTCAGTTACAACTGTAGCAACCACGAACTCTGTGGGTGTCTCTCTTTCACGGTAACGTTTCAGGAGATTTACGTGATACAGCTTCTCCTTGTCTCCTACCCGGATACGGTAGTTCTGTCCACCCCTTTTCTCCGTTACCACAATTGGTCCCCTGCATGAGACTTGAAGTCTGTTGTGCTCTAGCGGCAGCAACAACAACACCTTGTCACCCACCTCGAAGTGACGTTCCTTCGTCTTTTTATTGTAAAATTTGGCTTGACGTCCCCTTGCGTCGCAGAGATTCTCCTGAGCCAATTTAGAAACCTCTTCTAGCTTGTTGCGTAGATTAACAACATACTGGTATGTTGTTCGCACTTCCTCGGATGCTTGCTGATCCGTCCATATCTGTTTTAATATAGCCATGGGTCCCCTGGCTGTCCTCCCATAGACTAATTGAAAAGGTGAAAAACCCAAACCAGCCTGTGGCACTTCTAGTCGATACGCAAAAAGTATCGCTGAAGGTATCGAGCCCAGTCCCTGGGTCGACCTTCACAGAGCTTCTTCAGAGCCTGTTTCAAAGTTCCATTGAAACGCTCCACCAAACCATTGCACTGCGGGTGATACGGGATAGTTGTCAGGTGTCTAATGGACAGTAACCTATTTACCTCTCCCATCACCTGGCTCACAAACTGCGTCCCCTGGTCAGTCAGTATCTCATCCGGGACACCAACTCTCGACGAAACTCCTAACAAGGCCTCAGCCACTGTAACTGAGTCAATGGTTTTCAAGGCCACGGCGTCCGTGTACCGGGTGGCGTAATCTACTATCGTTAGTATATAACGATTACCGCTTTCTGCCGCCTGCTTTATTGGACCTACTAGGTCCATCGCCACCCTCGAGAAAGGTTTGTCAATCAGTGGGGTGGTTTCTAGTGGCACTGGACGATGGGAGGTCTTAGGTGCCACCCGCTGACACTTGTCACACGACAAACAGAACCTCCAAACATCCCCGTATACACCTGGCCAGTAGAATTCCCTCACCAACCTCTCTCTGGTCTTCGCCACGCCCATGTGGCTACCAAGTAGACCCTCATGTGCCAGCCTAATCATTTTTGCTCGCTTCGCTATGGGCACAACAACTTTTTTAAACGTATCGGTCCCTTTCCTGGCGTACTGATACAAAATACCGCGTTTCGTAGCGAACTTCACCTCGCCGTCTGGCAATTTCCGTATGGACCCATCTTTTGCACACCTGCGTACCTTGTTGAGAGACAAATCTTCCTTTTGAAGTTTCCTCAACTCGCCAGGTAGAAAATTTTCTATGGGCGAAGTCGTGGGTCTTATAGGCTTTGACCTTGACCTTCGCTTCATAGCCCTCGTCTCAACGGACCCCACGTATACAGGTGTACACGTCATAGGGTTAGGCTGTGGCAACACATACCTATACCCTAATATCACGACAAAAGACAGTCCCGACAAACACGCTGCTTTAATTCGCCCCTTTACATACGGCGAATCAAGGTCTATGTTAAAAACCGGGAGCGAATCTTTCTTCCGGTTAGCAAACTGGACTTCAACCGTCTCGCCTGTATAATCTCCAGGCTTTACATACCTACTATTTACCAAGGCCGGATAACTACAACCAGTGTCAAACAGTACGGTTGCCCTCACACTATTTACCGTAGCTACCGCTGTCTTAGTCAACTCCATTGGTTCCTATTCCTTAACAGTATTCGTAGTTACCGAATTAACCGTTGTCTGACGATATCTTTTCCAATCGACCTGAATTCCCTAATCAACTGTCTGTCTGTCGCCATCCTTTTCTACTTGTACTGTGACACAAAAATTAAGTTCTTTTACCTACACTCAAGTTTTACTGTCCTACAACGAGATAGCCCCACACGTATTTACCTTACGTCTAGTATGGCTCTACTCAATTAACCCATAATAACCCTTGCACCAACAATCAATAAACGGGCAGTACACCACTGAAATGTCTCTCCCCAAATTAGCGTAACGCTTACACACTAAACAAGGCGTGATTTACTACTGCGGGGTTGGCCTGATTATCTCTTATCCCAAGAGAATACAAATGTAAATTCTTTTCTCACTTGGGGGGTGGGGTGGGGGGTAAAAATCATGCTTTCGTCCAAGTACAAAATATGGGTTTGACTTAGAAACCCCTTTATACAAGATTACTTTCGATACCCGCACAGGTAAGCCTGGTGTCCTGGCGAAAGGCATTTAGCTCCCGTTTCCTTGGCACTATATTGTCAAGTTGAATTTAATAAGCTTTCACTATGTAATTTCAATAACTGCTTATGAGAACTCTTTAACACTAGTTAATCCCTATTACTCTCTTGGAGAACAACCCAAAATACACTAGCAGAATCTGCTGCTCTACATTGTACAGCAGTAGAAATACCAATATAACAAGCCATCAAAATAGAGATACTAGCAAATTTAAATCTGAAACAAATAATCACCAGTAGCTTTGTATACATGACCTATTCTGTTTACAGAAATATAACCGATTCAGATAAAAGTACGACTCGGTGTCTATCAGTTTACAATACTGCACCAATTAGTATCGCCTATGTAAGCAGAATTAGGACAGCGGAATTAATGCATACCTTGAAAGGACTCGGAATTTTTTTTACAACCGTATCCCCATGCAATAAAGTAAAAGAAACACAAGTTTCTGAAAAATCTCAGATGTCCTATGATGCAATGCTTTCTAATGTGGTGCCAGCTTATAAAATTCTTTATTAACCAAGATGGTAAAAATTGCTAATAGGCAGGACAGAATAAGAGTTTAGAATAATTGTAGTTAGGTATTTAAAAAATGTACCTATAAATAAACATATCCTTTGATATGGTAAAGGTATCGTTCTGATAATTGCTCTGCAAATATACCGTATCAGCAAAAGCATCTTACATTAAGCACGATATAATTTTGACAATTTTGATGCTCATGACGTATATTGATTTATTTGGAGCCAATCTTCCCCGGTACTGAAAGAAAATTGAAATCCGTGTCATGATAATTTACGTGTGATATGTAGTAGTTAAATAGGCAGATCCTAAACCAAACCAAGAATTATCCTATAAAACTTTCTATTTTGTAATTTTATTAAGGAGTCATTTTCAGCTCAAAATAAGACTAAAAATATTTTATTGGAGTGGCCAGAAATTATTTTTCGATCTTGGAGAGGAGACCCCACCCCTCTACCAAAAATTGGAAAGATGATCTTAAACCAAATGCGGATTCTGGACCAGAACTCCAAGGACCTGCTGGATTAACTTTTTTAGTGATAAAATATTTTTTTTCAGTATAGTAATAGGCTGATCCTAAACCAAATGCGGATTCTAGATCAGAGACCCCCACCCCGAAGATTTGTCGGAGAAAGAATAAACCTTTTTTGATTGAATTAACCTCATTTAAACTCAATGGAAAATTACTGGACACTGATTACTATCCATTTGACCTCAATGAAAAATTACTGGCACTGATTAACTGTCCATTTGACCTCAGTGGAAAATTACTGGCACTGGTTAACTGTCCATTTTGACCTCAATGGAAAATTACTGGCACTGATTACTGTCCATTTTAACCTCAATGGAAAATTACGGGCACTGATTACTGTCCATTTTAACCTCAATGGAAAATTACTGGCACTGATTAACTGTCCATTTGATCTCAATGGAAAATTACTGGGCACATTAGTTACATATAAACTTATCTCTAAGGACAGTACATACATACAGACGGGCCTTCTCTCTACGTTCAACAGATTTTGTACACCACGTGGTGATATGGTGGGAGAGCGTATTTTTGTTCTGTTGAATTTTGTACCCCCAATTATCTCAGAAAAATGGTATTGAAATCGCCTCCATTGACTATGCCAGTGATGGGAATCGAACCACAGACCTTCAGTACGAGAATTCCAACATTCCTGAACTGAGCTATGAAATCCGATTACATATATATGTTTTAGAAATTACTATATACTTACTGGTTACCTGATTGTGAATAGCATTTTATTTTTTCTGATTTTGAATAGCATTTCATTTTTCTGATTCTGAAAAACGTTAATCTGAAATCCTACATTTGTACAGAAAAACGAAATCTAAAATATATTATCGTCTATTTATACAGAAAAACGAAGCGGCTGTGCGGCTGTGTATATTATAGGCAAAAGACTCTGCAGTCTGAAAATCAATAGGTGGGTTTTTACCAAGCTTGTAAAGATTCAGGGAATTCCGTTTCAGTACGGCTTTACAAACAGACAGACAGACAGACTAATACACCTGGAAATCACTTAACAGACAAAACGAACTCACTAATAAACCTGGAATTCACCAGCAGCGCTTTAATACAGACAGTCTGAAAATCAATACAGTGCATTCCTACCAATCTATATTCGACAATCCAGAACAAGCTGGAACGGTATTATCTCCCTTCTATAACGCCCAAGTGCTAAAGTATTAATTCCATTTTTGCAATATCTTTTATCATCAAAATTGCTAAGTCCACGTTTAATAATCGTATCAATTTCAAGCTTATGAAGATTCGTTCTAATGACATTTGTCTTAATAAAACTGACATTATTGTTTAGAGCGGCTTTAAAATCATTAAAATTCATCATCTTTTTCACATATCCTCAAGGAATACCTTTTGTTTTTTTTGTAAGTTTATTGTCATCTAATATAACAGTATACATCTTACTCCTTAATCCAACAAACTCTCTCACCGGCACAAACGTAAATTCGTCCTTAAATTTACCAATAACTTTTTTTATTCGTATTATCATTAAATCCACTACTAGTCGGATAATCAGATAAATCAAATAAGTAACGGTGTTTATAAATATCTTTATAGATATCTTCACATTTTATATTATAAACTAGTGAATCTGTATCAGTAAATAGCAACTCTGAATCTGGTCACTGCTTTTTAGTAAAATTATAGTGAAAGTCGTACATTAGCCACTTTGATATATCAGGTACAGCTGCACCAACATAAATCGGTTTATTTAACTTTAAATTTGTCTTTCGTCGTTGTATTGCAACAAGATTTTCATTAAATATTTTCATGCTGACAAAACCATCATCGTTAACTAATTTATTTCAGCGATTTATATCATTTACAATTTCGATAGAAACTCCCTTTCGAATATTTTCCATTGTCTTTCCAAAAACTGAGTTATTCATTAACTTAAAAAAGTTTTTCTCAAAGTCGGTCTTAGCCACAGCACGACGTTTGGTATTTAAATCAATATAATTTGACATCCACCTTGACTGATTAAATTTTAGTACGCGATGGACTTTTCTCAGAATTAGTCCAGCATCTACTGCTTGTTTTAAATTTTTTTAATGTATCACGTAATTTTTTTTATTTAGCAAATTTGGAACTAACTTATTAACGATCGAATTTTTGGCTGTTTTCATGGCTCGTTGCTCGGGTGATAGTAAACTGTAATCTATCATCATCGACTCTGCACAAAATGGGTAGTCGTTGTGTAGATCATGTAACGAACTAGGGTAATCTAGATCAACTTCAACAAAATAACTGGCATCGGAAAAATTATGATTAATTTTTCTAGGTAAATCTTTTTCAGTTTCTTTAAGAAATTGATCTGGAGTTATCCAATGAAATCCACCGCAGGGCATTGGCTCTGACATTGCATACCGTACAAATTAACGCAATCTAGATAAATAATATGATTGGATGGGAGATTTGTATCATAATTTTTTAGATATTTATTATTAGCTACTACATATTTTTTTTGTTATGACGCTAATTCCGCCTCTGATACCTTTTTCAATAAAATTAAACATATCAACATCTGTCAAGAGATCTAATTCTATCTTACTTGTTTTTAGTAGAGCGTCCCACGACAGCCCGGGAGCGGAATAATACCAGCAGGGATCTAGTCCGTAGTTGCTGTAGCTTACTTGACGAAAACTTGCAAAAACATCTGCTAGAAGTAATACATCTGTTTTCAAATATAAATCATGATAATCACCAAATGTTTGACAACTAAATTTATTCCAAATATCTTGTACATATTTGTATTCGTCGTCTGACACATCTTCACCTTTTAGCTGCGAGTAAATTTCGTCTTTGCCAGGCAGAGAAGTTTCATCAAATCTGCTCCAGTCGTCGAGATACTCAAATGGAAAGATACCTTTTTTTGTCAGATCGACATAGTTTTCACCAAAGCAACTTCGCAGATTATTAAAAGTGACACAACCTTTTACGAGCTCATCTAATGATGCTGCCATAAATTGCAGACTATCAATGAAACGTAATTTTCCGAGAGTAACTGACATATTCTTTTCAAAATTATTTGGAATACATTTTATCTTATTATTTAGTTTTAGTTTAGATTTAATTTTCTCATTGCCAAAAGCTTCTACAATGATATGACTATCATAGCCGCGAAAGTTATATAAAACGACAGGAATAAACTTTGGTGCATGAAATTTTAAATTACAATTATTATGAGCTGCCCCACGATACTGGCCAGTTAGATGACAGTGATCGCGCACTTTATTACGGACTCCGTTGGAGTCTATCAATAACTTATCGCAAATATGACAATCAACCGCTTCGTTAAATTCAAGTTGTTGTTTAGACGTTATTTTCATTGGAGCTGCCTTTAATAATTTGTTAGAAATTTTATTAACATCATCTATAAGATTTTTTAATAACCATAGCGCCGGACTTTCAGATTCACTCTCTTTACATCTATATAACTTAACCGGACATGAAAACTTATCGTCGACGCAACAAACTACTTTATAAGCTACTCCGCAAAGAACATGTTGCTGTATTTGTCTTGTACTTGATTTATTAGGATTATTTTCAAGGCCAGCTACTGGAACGAATAAACACTCGAAATCCGCATAAATAACGAAAGGTATATTTAGCTTATGATCATAATTTTTAAATTTTAAGACTTTTTCTTTTTCGCCGGGCATAATTATTCTCTGAACGTTGATGCAATATTTAATATGTTCCTGTAGTTTCTCATTCTTAGAAAAACCCTGCAAATATCTGTAACAGAAATATTTCTTTTTTTATTTTTATTATGCTGTCCGCCAACTAAACCGTTAAAGTTTTTTTATCCAAACGTAATGTCCTTTATAAAATAATAAATTTATTGTCTTTTGTGTAGCTGTCTCTGAAATATATCTTGGGTAAACATTTTCTCGCTCATCAGGTCCAAAAATATTTACTGAAATATTGTTTTGTTTTTCAAACTTTGGTATCTGATTTTCTGCCACTGGAAAAGTTATTCCGTTAAAATCTAGTTCGTCTTTGTATGGCAAATACTTTTCAATTCTATCACTGTGGTCACTCTGTGGATGTCTCTTCGACAAAATTGACCAACGAAAACATTGATCGTCGTTGTTTTTGACATGTATACAGCATTTTTTGTTTTTAATTTTTTTTTGGAAGATCAACATAAGAACTACCTCGAAGTACGTTATATTTTGCTGTATGAATTAAAACTTCCTTTATCATTTCAAATTTCCAACCTGACCCAGATGAAGTAAATTCCTCCAATTTTTTATTTATTTCCTGGTGTATTTCATTGGCGACAGAGGAAATATTTGTTCCAGTTAATATTTTTCGTGATTTAGCTGTTAGATATGGTTCTGAAATTTCGCTGTCGAAACTTGTGTTTTCAAAAATTATATCAAGTATATCTTTTTCGATTACATGTAATTTTGATAAAATCGTATGATACTGAACTATTAGTTTGATACTTTTGTGAGCTACAAGTTTTTTAGATACAACAGGCTGTAAAAGATGATATAAATTTGTAGAGTTAAAATTTACTAAAACATTTTGATCATCAAATTTGTAACTGTTGTCGTAACCTGAGAATGCACTAGCAATTTTTTCTGCTTTGATAATGCTCTTTTCAGCAATATCTCGCAATTTTAACATTATATATAGTATTTTTATATTTAATTAAAAATTGCATAAAAAGCAATTAAAGATATAAAATCTCTATAGTATAATGACAGAAATTTTCAGATATATCAGAATGACAGCGGAAGAGCAAGAAACTTATCATGTTCACCCAAAGTACAACTTATATGCTGCAAATGCACTTGGTTCAGTTATTAACATAAAATCTAAAACATCTGTACGAAAACCAACTCCGGCTGGTATGATAATTTCAGTAAAAGGAGATGATACAGATATCACCGAAATGTTTAGAAAAGATTTTATTTATAGTTTGTTTTGCGAGGACATTCCAGAAAGTCAGCGAGTTTATAGGGTAAATAACTCAATAAACGATGACAATATTGAGAATTTAGCTTTACAGAACGAGTTTCAACCTCATCCAGTATTTGATTTATATGAGGCAAATGATCACGGAATTATCCGGCATAGAAAAACAAAAAAAGTTATTAGAAGTTTTAATAAAGAAGGTTATTTATATGTGATGGTACGTAGCATAAAAACTGATCATTTTTGTTATCAAGCCCATCGGTTTGTATACGATGTTTTTCATGGTACTATTCCAAATAATTTAGTTATCGACCATATGAATAGCATTAAAACCGACAATCGTTTAGAAAATTTAGATTTAGTTACACAAAAAGAAAATACTAAACGTGGTATAGGTGGCGGTAATAATTTTAAAAATCCTAAAAGACCAATTATCTCAACAAATTTAGAAACTGAAGAAGAAATAAAATTTAAATCGATCACAGCTGCCGCAAAATATCTTACAATTCGTCCACAGCGAGTAAAAGATGTGGCTGATGGCGTACATAAATCAGCAACATCAATGTCAACTTTTGACAGATTTAGTTTTAAATACGATAGCTAATTATATTTTTTAATTCAGTTTTAGTAAGACAATTATGACAAAACATCAAAATATCATCACGGTCAAAGTTTAATGTTATAAATGCACCATCATTAGGTTTATTTTTTTTCTGCCGTTGTTAGGAGAATTTTATCAGAATTGCCTTGCATTACAATAACGTCAACAGAATAAGCATTATAACCCGACAGACATTTTCGAACTGCTTCGGCTAGTTCCTTGTAATTTAATATATTAACTTTTTGATGATATTTTGTGTCGCTGGCCATTATTATTTATAATTAGATAAAAATATATTATAATATTAACTTGATGAAAAGACTTGCTGATATATACGCGGAAGATTATATCGCCACAAAATTACAAGTAATTTTGCCAATCACAGATAAATTTTCTAGCTATAGCGAAGATGATATTTTGTACAACAACGAGTCCGACGATGAAGTAGTTACTATCGCTGACAGAAAAAATTACAGCAGACCGACAACTGGACGATATAATGTTAAGTATCACATTGCTAAAAAAATAATAAAATTTAATTTTGCAGTTACCGAGCAACAAATATTTTGGCAGCTTATCAAACCTTTTTTAAATATAACAACAACTGGCCATCAAAGAAATATAAAATATGATTTTACTTTTGTTAAAATATTTAATTCAATGCCAGTTGATAGTACAAGAAAATTAAATTTAATTTTGTTATGTAAAACTATCAAATGTAAATCTGTACTTGTAAAGTACGAAAAAATTTATAATAACATTATTGTATCGACTTAGTTGGCACCCAGCTATTAAATTTATCACTATATCCTCTCCATTTAACTAAACTTTTGTTACCGCGTTTTCGGATAACTTTTTCAATAACAAATACGTCTTGGGAAGTTTTCTGATGTTCCTGTTCATAAACACTACCAGTTATAGGCTGACCCAAAAAATCCTTTAGCGCGTATGTTACACGTATTGTTAAAAGTACTTTACCAACAACAAATACTTCTTCGCTCCAGTTCGGAGTAAATCCTTTTTCAAATGTTCTTTTTCGTTAGAGAAATTCTAACTCGATCACCAACTTAAAATTTATGTCTGCGGTACATGTTTTCGTTCGCTAATATCGGATTTTTAATTGCGTCATCTGGCGACATTTTAGTGGTTCGGTGTTTCGTGTTATTGTATTCGTCAACAATGTTTTGTAAAATATCAATATATTTATTTGCATTTTTAGCTGATAAATACTTATGAATTTTTTCGTTTAGTGTACGATTAAATCGCTCGACGACAATGCTTTTACCTTCCTTTCCTGTAACATATTTTTTGATGTTGTTTTGGAGCAAAAACTGCTCGAACTTTTTATCAAAAAATTCTGCTCCGTGATCAGTCCAGATTCTATTTGGTTTTCTTTCTGTAGTTGTTATTATTTGTTTCAGCGCATCAGTTATTGAAGTTCCTGTCTTGTCTGAAACTGGCACACTAAAATATTTTTGATATTAAAAAGATATCTTCTGTTATCGTTAAATTCAGCTAGATTTGACACATCTACTAAATCTATCGCCCAGATATCGTCAACGGCATTTGCGTCAACTTTACGTCGCGGACACTTTATTTTTTAGGTTTGTGTAGCTCAGACGCAAGCGTCTTCGACGCCAGATCATCATTGCCAAGTCCTAATTTATATTTCGCTCCAATAAAACCCTGCACCAACTTTTTGTCAACACGTTCTCGCATATTTATCGGTTTCATATCACGAAGTTCGTCCAACATTACCTTATCACAGTCTGATTTTGAGTTTTCTACACGAACGTTATCATGATGATGATGATGTTCGTCCTTCGATCTCGAAGACGACCATGACTTCAGATCTGGGCTGGTCTGTGAGTGCGCAGATGGCTGGTGAGGCCAATCTGTGCTCTGAAGAGTCTACGGCAATGAGGACAGGGAATTGCCGGGGGCTGGATGGACTGAAGGTCGGCGCTGGCTCTGCTCTTCCTCTGCTGCCGTTTCTGCTTGGCCTCGTTGATCCGGTGCTCTTCAAATGCAGCTGCGGCTGAGTTGATCTGGTGACGCTTGGCAGCGCGGTCTTCGGCAAGCTGCTCCCAGCTGTCTGGGTCAATGCCACAGGACTTCATGGAGGCTTTGAGCGTGTCCTTGAACCGTTTCTTTTGGCCTCCTCGGGAACGCTTGCCTTCAGCGAGTTCCCCATAGAACAGTCTCTTTGGGAGGCGCTCATCAGGCATACGGCAGACATGACCAGCCCAGCGGAGTTGTGACCTTCTGAGCATGGCATGGACGCTTGTCATCTCTGCTCTCTGGAGGACTTCTGTGTCAGGAGTCTTGTCCTGCCATTTGATGTGGAGCAGTTTTCTGAGGCAGCGCATGTGGAAGGAGTTCAGCTGTTTTGCATGGCGACTGTACACCGTCCATGTCTCACAGGCGTACAAGAGTGAGGGCAGTACTACTGCGCGGTACACCTTGAGCTTGGTTAGCAGGCTGATTCCTCTTCTTTTCCATACAGTACTGTGAAGTCTGCCGAAGGCTGCACTTGCACGAGCAATCCTGAGAGTGACCTCTTTATCGATGGAGATTGTGCTCGACAGGGTGCTGCCAAGGTAGATGAACTTGTCAGCAACAGCGAGCTTCTGTCCATTGACGGTAATGCTGGGTTCGGTGTAGGGCACTGAGGGTGCAGGCTGGTACATGATTTCGGTCTTCTTCGTACTTATTGTGAGTCCGAAGTCTGTGCAGGCTTTGGAGAACCGATCCATACTTTCTTGCATGTCAGATTGAGTACCAGCATTCAAAGCGCAGTCGTCAGCAAAGAGGAAGTCGCGGATGGTGTCTTCCTGGACTTTGGTCTTAGCCTGCAGTCTTCTCAGGTTGAAGATGTTCCCATCAGTCCTGAACCGGATGTCGATGCCAATGTCACCCTCACGGAAAGCATCGGTCAGCATCGCTGCGAACATCATGCTGAACAGGATCGGGGCAAGAACACAGCCCTGCTTGACACCGTTTGTCACTGGAAAGGGCAGGGAGAACTCTCCATCATCCTGTACTCTGGCGAACATGCCATCGTGGAACAGTCTGACCATGGTGATGAACTTCTCAGGTCATCCGAACTTTGCCATGATCCTCCACAGACCTTCACGACTCACAGTGTCAAAAGCCTTTGTGAGGTCCACAAAAGTGGTGTAGAGGCTGACGTTCTGCTCTTGGCATTTCTCCTGGAGTTGCCTGGTTGCGAAGATCATGTCCACGGTGCCCCGATCCTGCCTGAAGCCGCACTGACTCTCTGGTAGCAAGCCTTGCTCCAAGTGGACGGTCAGTCGATTTAGCAGAATTCTGGCCAGTATTTTCCCTGCGATGGATAATAGGGAGATGCCACGGTGGTTGTCGCATGCTTGACGGTTCCCCTTCCGCTTGTAGAGGTGGACAATAGAGGCGTCTTTGAACTCCTGTGGAATCTTCTCCTGGTTCCACACAGACTGGAAGAGGTCAGTAAGCTTCTGCGTCAGTCGGGGACTACCAGCTGCGTAGACTTCCGCTGGGATGGAGTCAGAACCCGGGGCTTTGCCACTGGATAGACTTTTAATTGCCTTCTCTACTTCTGTGAAACTTGGCGAGTCCGAGAGGGAAGCGTTGGTTAGGACCTGGGGCAGGCGAGCGATGGCTTCAGCGTTGATGGAGGAAGGACGGTTGAGGACACTGTCGAAGTGTTCTGCCCAGCGCTTGAGAATCTCTTCCTTATCAGTGATCAGAGTGTTCCCATCTGCACTGAGGAGGGGGGAAGATCCTGATTTAGTGGGACCGTAGATTGTCTTGAGCGCCTCGTAGAACCTCTTCATGTCATTGCGGTCTGCATACGACTGGATCTCGTCCGCCTTCTTGTTCAGCCATGTGTCCTGCATCTGTCGGAGCTCTCTCTCTGCACTGTTCTTCTGATACTGGCGAATGCAGCTTTCTTAGATGTGGAGTTCGGGTCATTTAGCAGCGCTCTGTGTGTGCGGTGTTTTTCGTCGAGCAGTTCTTGAATGCGATCATCGTTATCATCGAACCAGTCCTGGTGCTTGCGCGTAGTAGGGCCTACCACATCGGCGGTGGTGGAGTAGACAACATCCCGAAGGGACGCCCAATCAGACTCTACATCATGCGAGCCTAGAGTGATGGCTTCTAGCTTGTTGTCTAGTTCGTCTGCAAGGGACTGCTTCACTGAATCGTTTTTCAGCTTGGAGACGTTCAGTCGCTTCAGCGTCTTGCTTCCTTGAGGACGTCTAGGAGGCTGTATCCTGATGTTAAGTTTGGAGATGATCAGCCTATGGTCAGTCCAGCACTCTGCTCCACACATAACCTTCGTCACTCTGACGTCCTGCCTGTCTTTCTGTCGCACTATGACGTAGTCGAGCAGATGCCAGTGCTTGGAGCGTGGGTGCATCCATGACGTCTTGTTGCGAAGTGGTAGGCGGAAGACAGAATTAGTGATGAGCAGTTCGTGCGCTGCACAAGTTTCTAGCAGTAGGAGGCCATTGCTGTTACAGCTGCCAATCCCATTTTTTCCCAGCACTCCTTCCCATGAGGTGTGAGTTTATCTGTTCTGGGCACGGCAGCAATAGTGGATCTCAGTTCATCATAGAACTTGTCCTTGATCTCATCAGGGTTTGTCAGTGTTGGGGCGTAGGCGCTGACTAGTGTGGCATATCGCTTTCTTGGGAGCGGCAGTCAAACGGTCATCAGACGATCGTTGATGCCTTTAGGTGGGCCGACTGTCTTGTTGACCAGGTTGGACTTGATGGCAAACCCAACTCCAGCCTCGCGACGTTCTTCCATGCTGCGTCCAATCCAAATGAAGGTGTAGCCTGCATTTACCTCTGACAGTTGACCTTCGTCGGTAAATCGGGTTTCGCTGAGTGCTGCGATCTGGACTTTGTACCTGTTCAGCTCTCTGGCAATCAAAGCAGTCCGTCTCTCAGGCCTTTCAGTCCCGGCACGATCCATGAGTGTGCGCACATTCCATGCGCCTAAGGTGAGGATGGAATGGGATAATGTCTGGTGAAGTCATGACTTGCGCGTGAGAATTGGATTTCAGTGAGGAGGAGTTGCGCACTCGTCGACCTCACTCTCTCGTCTCCGCATATCTGGGTCTAGTGGCAAGACAGAGTCGAGACGGCTGGAGATAGGGGGGATGCAGTGGATGGCCAGCAGTGTCTAATGGTGTCTCACTGTGCCCTAGTCGCGTTCCACGTCGCTTGCTGTAACCGCCTTTCTGCCCGTTGACCAGCTGGTGGTTCCTCCGCGCAGTCCGCCGGGTCCAGTCTTCACATGCTTAGGTAGACAAACCTAGATCACCGAGGGTTTAAGACGCGACGGCTACCCTCAACCTGGTTTAGCCGGCCAGTCGAAGCCGTTGCCCGTGGTGTGGCCGCTGCGCATGCTACAGCTACTGGGAGCCACAGGTGAGAGTTGAGTGACAGGTGGGGACCAAAGGTGGACTAGCTACCCCATGGGAGTACGACTGCTACCACGCCAGAGGTACTACCCCTCCCTGAACACCCCATACACACACGTTATCATGACGTTCTACATCACGGTAGCAGATATCATGGCGCATTGCTATCTCATCAACTTGATTGTAAGGTTCTTTTCCTGGCAGCGGATTATCATTTTCATCTAGTTGTTTATCAAGCGAATTATAAGGTTCAGTATATTTATGGCCTGGCAATGTCCAACCACCTTTTGGTTTCGGCAATTTGCCAATTACTTTATGTATGTCTATACCTGTTCCAATCATTTCTCTGTTGTTACATTGTTGACAGTATGTGACAATTTTATTTTTCTCGAGACATAAATCTCTGTCAGAATCGCACTTGCATATCATTATATATTTTCAGATTTATAATAATATTTGTTTTCAGATTTATAACAATAATTGTTTTCAGATTTCTTTTCAATCGTCTACTAAAATAACGTCCCTGACAACGTTAGTACATCCAGCTCCAGACAATTTCCTCAAAAACATACTTTTTCTTTTTCCACAAATTGCGCAAAGACTTTTCAGCATCATCCTGTTGTTCTTTGTTTTTTCTGTTGTTTCATTGATATTTTCTGTTTTAGTTTTACATTTGAGACAATATGTTAACATTATATATTTGTAATTTAGATAAAATTCGCAAAATTAATTGCAATTTCATCATTAGCGTGAGAAGGATGCTTGTCAAACTGTAAAATAAATTTAAAAATATTGGAATCCGATCTCCTGACGTTGTCAGGAGATTTAGACATCTGTTTTATAAACATCACGCAATAATATCCACAAGCTGATGTTCCAATAGGTTGAAGTTGATTGGACTAGTAATTAACTATTTTATATCTGGACATATATTTTTTAATTGCGTCACTTGGAGGAAGTCCAAACGAGTCAAAATAATTGTTATTATAAACTGCTACCCAATGTGTACCAGATCCGTCATTAAAATCTTGTATATTTATCACACACGATCCCCAAGTTCATCTTTGGAATAAACTCCGTGGAAATTGTTTACTTGTTTTAGCTTATCAAGTATATCAAAGTTACTTAACGGGGCCGTGTTCCCGGTAATGTTAGTCCTCGTCCTATTCCCAGCAGATTTGCCAGTAGACTTCCCGCTAGTCCCGCTAAAAGTGGAGCTATTGTAATAAATCCTCCTTTGGTTGTTCTTCGACGTCGCGGTGTCTTTTTTTTCGTTGTTGTTTTTCTTCGTCGTGGCATTATATTTATCAGTCACATAAAATTAAACTGAAAGTTTCTTTATACCACTGCCCTCAACTGCTTTTTTCGTTGCGCCAGATATTGCTCCAGACGCTGCTGCTAGTCCTATGTACCTAACACCGGCAAAATTTTAGGTAATAACGTTCTGGCTATTACTGATAATGCCGGACCAAAGAAACCACCTTGTTTTGACATTGCTGCTATTTGTGTGGCACTTAAATTTAAAACAAAAGGTTTGCCGCGGTTATACTTATTTATTTATTTTTTGGTTAACATTAATTTTGTTAAAGTACCCTTGGAAATGTCAGGGTTGATTTTTAATGATACCTGCCTCTGCTTTGCAACAGCAGCTGCTAATTTTTTAACTTGACCATCAGTTAAATATATTTCTTTTACAATATATTTTGCCATCTTATATTAAAGTTACAGATTAAACTTGCAAAATTACTAGTAATATTTAAACTTGTACTGTCATTTTGCCACCAACAGAATCAATTGTGATAAATCTGTCGCTGATCACTAGCGCGTACACGTACAACTGTGCTACTGGAACTTCTCCTAATGTCCAAGTAATTTCAATATCAGCTGTGCTGTCGACAGCTCGCTCGCTATGTTTACTAACATCAAAATAAAATATCGGATAAAGTGTACGAAATTCCTCTACTGATATCTGAGATCCGTATCCAACATCCTGATATTTTTGCACTGCGTCGAGCAGGTACATGTAAGGTCTAGTAATGCTTTTATTTGCGTCATCTGCAAAATTACTTTCTATTGCTCTTTCTGGATATTACTTTGAATTTAGTCTAGCGTGTATTCGTCTAACATCGACATTATCAAATATTGCGCTATTTTGTTGTTGGTTACCACGTCGCGCTTGACGTTGAAATACAACAAATAATTTCCTCGGCAGTTGTTCACTTGATGTTGTTGCAATTCGCCATGTGTAGTCGGTGGTATTTGGAACAGCTGTTTGATATATTTTATGTTGCTGAAAATTAATTCTGCTTGAGAGTTTATCAAGTGTATTATTTAATTCTGACATTTTAGTGATTGATGGCGTTATTCGTGGCATCCACAGCGCAAGTTTATTTATGATAAACTGTACGTCAGCTCCGCCAGCCCGAAATAAACAGTCGTTCTGTTCTGATCGATCTAAAATAAGTGTATGTTTAACTCCACGAAATACTTTATTGTAGTCGTGACAAAAGCCAAATACTGTACTTAACGGTAACATCATTGTAATTTGACGTGATGCTGCTGTAAGTGCCTTTCTTCTGGTATAACCTTCATTGTAACGTATATTTTTTTCTGACGGTAGGAAATGAGTTATTAATCAAATTCAACATTTCAGTGCCGGTTGCAGCCGCACCTGGTAGTGTTATACTAAGATTATTGCAAGCTGCAGTAAGTGAAACTCTTGTAGCTGCATCACCAGCGTCTGCACCTGGTTCGACTATACCTAGCGCAGCAGCATTAGCAATAAGAAAATTTCTTACAATTGCAGCATCTGCATTGGCATTAGCTCCAGCCACTAAAAGAGGTGGACCTCCGGTTGAAAATTCAGACGATGCCATAAAACCAGACCCACCACTTCCGGTATCTTTAAACCACATCATATTAGTTGTAGTCGATCTGGAGTAATCATCGGAAAACGAAATAATATTCAAGATTGCACTTGAAACTTGTAGGTGGCTTGAAATATCCTCAACAGTTTGATTGGCCAGCTGATATCTGGCACTTTTAAATAAACACCAGCCATCATTTATAAGAGCTACTTCTGTGTTAGCTGCAATTACAACAGGTACATTAGCTATTGTCATAATCTGGCCGCGAACTTCCAATATTGCCTTGTGCGGTAATAAAAATACATCTTCGTCTCGGGTATTAAATGTTCTAACACCAGCTTTATTTGGCTCATTAGAATTTTCGTCGAGATACTCAATATATTCAAATTCTGTTACGGTGTTGTCGTTGTCATAAGTTTCTCTTAAATCGGGATAAGTTTTGACAGACATTTTTTATTTATAAGATTATATAATTTTCATTCATGATTTTCTAACCATAACAATTTTCTAACGATAACAATTTTATTGTGGCGCTGTTACTTTAGATATTAACTTTTGTATAATCTGCTCGCCCTTTGGTGATAAAAGTTTTTTTGTTGTTGTTATCATAGCACGTTGAGTTTCTTTTGTTGGAGCGATTTCTGATATAACTTGTTTGATTGTTGGTGGTGATCCACTTTGTGGATTGCCTTAAATTTTATCAGCTATTTTTTGTCCCACCGCAGTTCCAGCAGCGGATGCGGCGCCAGTTGCAAAAGCTTTTGATCCGTCTAGTGCAATTGGTGCAACTTTATGCGCTATTCCCGGAACATTTTCAATAATTTTAGTAAATATATTTCCCAAAAATCCATCAACAATTTTTCTTCTGTAAAATTTTTTTTGTTTCATTATATCTGAGATTGCAGAAAACCGACGTCGATTGTGCGCGCCTACGCAACGCATAAGTGTAAATAGTAAGTAACAACCTCGTTATTCAGATCCAGCTGTCGTTCAGATTGATCTGTCAACTGCATATTTATTGCTGTTATTTGATTTTCAACATTTAGCGGATAATAAATAACTTGCCGCAGACTAATTTGCATGAGCGATCCCGGTGGAACATCTGGTGAGAAACTATATATCGTTTGTCCTTTACTACCCTGAGCTGAGTAAGGTCCAGATGCAATGGAGCAATTTAGTAATATTGTGTTTACGTCGGTTATATTTACCGGCAAATCACCATCATACGTTATAGTTTGTTCTGTGGCTGATCCATATTTCCTGTGAGTAAATCCAATCATCGACGCTATGCTTTTTGCTGATAAAAAATCTACTTCAAAATTATTTTTTAATGTTATTCTGACGCGTAAAGTATTATAATTTGGTGTTAGTTCAAAACTGTCAGTGATTCCTGTATCTACATAGGTTATTAATTCGCGTATCGTCTTATTTAAATCAGTTATGTTGTAGGCTCCTTGCGGAATTTAATTAACCAACTAGTGCCATTATTAAACTTAAATTCATCATTGACACCAGTTTTTTCACGTTAGCCATGGAATGCCAACATGTACAGGAAATTAGTCCAATTTCATACTGTTTTTCAGTATCAAGTTGTACCGGTGGAATTTAATTTACTGAAAAATTTGCGCTGTCTTTCGCGTTAGCTGTCGCGTTAACTGTCGCGGTCATACTAGAGTCTAGTAATAATGTTGTTGACATTGTTATTTATTATATTTTATAAAATTAACATTTACAAAATTAACATTTACAAAATTAGGTCGCCGTGTAAAGTTTCATATTCATCAGATGTTAATAAATTTTCCGATCTTAAATGATCAAATATGTCAATAATTTCATTGTCAATTTCAGCGCCAACATTTCCAGCTTCCTTTGATGATATCAGCAGCATTAATCTGCCAATCATTTTGGCAGTTGATGTATATATTTTGACACCTGTCCCAGTTTTTTTACTCATAGATTTTTCAGCTCTCTCTAAGCGACGGTTATCAAAATGATCAAACAACATTTTAAAATCCCATCCTTCTTTCTGAGGTTTCCCACCTCTAAATTTTTCTGCGGCATTTTTAAAAACACTAGCAATAACACCATTTCTAGCTTTTTCGGAAAATTCTCTAATATATTCTATTACAGCTGTATCAATTTTAGCGTAAGCTTCTGCATCTTTTCTAATATAATCGAATTTTTTAATAAGATCATTATATTTATCTTCGCTCCATTTATTAATATCATCAACATCAGAAATATCATAATCTTTCATAAAATCCAAATATTCTGTTGCTACTATTTCTTGTTTTAGTACTTTTTTCATACTTTCCCGATACTTTTCAGCCTCTTCGAGTGATCTTTTTAGATCTGCTTCTCTCATTAAACTACCTTCCGCTAACAGTTTTTCAGTATAATCTATTCTTTCCTCATCTAAATATTTTGCTTCAGTAGTTATGCTACTAAGGTTATCATTATGTTGTATGTTATTTTTTATATTAATAATAACTCGCTTATAAAGTCTAGTAATAATTGAGTGTCGATATAATTTAATACTTTCTTTGTATCTTTCATTATCTGATACTACGTCACGAGCATGTTTTTTATTTTCTTGTATTATTTCTGTTAGTTTTCTAATATTTTCATCAGCGTCGAAATCATCTTTACGAATATTATGTAATCTAGCATTTTTAAAACCATATTTTTCGTTAAAAGATTTATATTCATAATCTTTCATTTTATCATTCATCGGTTTTCGATCATCATTGAATCTTTCTCTTTCTGCGATTTCTTGCTCTTTTCTAAGAGATTCTCTTCTAGCTTCTTCTTCCTCATACCAACTCTTTTTTTTGGGTTCTTCAATTTTTTTTCTTCTATATCTTCTAACTTTCTCCTAATCGGCCGAACTGTTAAACTTGCTAATTTTCGTTCAAGTTCAAGTGGATTATTGATCAGACGATCTATTTCAGCTTGTCTAGCAACAGGATTAAGAATATGTGCTGAAAGTTCTTCAGCTAATCTTTTTTTTTCCTCATCAGATCTACCAATAATTTTTGCGGCAGCTGCTTCTTGTTGTTCTTTAAAAATACCAACTACACCTTTTTCCTGCAGTCGCTTAAGTTCTTCTTCTGACAGCGGCTTAGTTTCAGGTTGTTTTCCAAGTAGTGCCTCAGTAACTGGTTTGAGAACTGTCGCTGCTGCTTCTGCGGAAACTATCTGTCCACCTCGTGCTTGTTGTACTCGCTGCTTAAATGCTGCTTGAGACTGAGCAAGTTTTTTTTAGATCTTCTATATGTTTTCTGTATTTTGCTCGTTTGTCCATAATTATTATATAAACTTACTGCAGATAATTTTCAATGCAACAACGAAACATTTTAGTTGGATTATGTGTTAGTTTATCAAATAAGAAAAAGTTATATTTATCCGCTGTCGTTTTATGATATAATTCAATAAATTTATCTTTTGTTACGTCACCACATTGCTCGTTTGCAATATTTCTAACGTCAACATTGTCCAGTCCAGGGAATAATATAAAACAACCAGTATTTCGCCGAATAAATCTGTCAACATTATAAAAACCTTGGGCTAAATAAACAGAATTACATTTCTTATTACGTGACAGTGAAAAATATGATCTTATTTTATTCATCTCTTCATCATTTAACGGAATATCATCAAAAACTACTATCTTATGTTCGGACGAATCAAGTTGATTAACTGGTTGATTGATAATAAAAGAATCTTCACCAGCATCAAGATCATCACGAAGTTTGTTATTATATTCGTTAAGTAGCTCGTACTTATCTTGCTGTGGATTAATTGTATAAATATAAACTCGATCGTAGTTAAAATTATCGCCCAGCAGTAAATTCATAAGCAAATTTGTTTTTCCCGATCCAGTTCGTCCAACAATAAGATAATGACAATCTGGAAGTTCATTGTTATGTTTATGTTTCACCAACCGCTCTGTATCAAAATTTAGTATCGGTGACGACGTTGTCGTTAACTTTGCCATTGTTTGTTATATATTTTATGTTATATTAACATACTAATGTTAGCAATTTTATGTTATATTAAATAAATAATGAGCTATTATACAAAATTTGGAACAACATTAGGAGATTCATCGGCTGTAAGTACAATAACAAACGGAACTGTTGATTTATCCGGATATTTAAAAAAAAAAAAACTGGTGATAAAATTACAGGAAACCTGTCCATGTCAAATCAGAGAGTAATAGATTTAGAAACAGATTATCCGCCAATAAATGTTGTTAATACACAAGCTGTTAGTTATGCATAACTAAAATCCGTCGACGGTAATAAACTTGATAAATCTGGCGGAACTTTAAGCGGCAACTTAGATATGTCAGGGAAAAAAATTATAAATTTATAGACTGGATATCCACCAGCAAACTTAAATCAAACTCAAGCGGTAAGTTATACACAACTAAAATCCGTCGACGATAATAAGTTGTCACTGACAGGCGGAACTTTAAGCGGTAACTTAGATATGTCAGAAAAAAAAATAAAAAAATTGGAGACCAGGTATCCTCCAGCAAACTTAAATTATACACAAGCGGTAAGTTATTCACAGTTGAGGTATGTGGATGATAACAAACTTGATAAAATCGGCGGAACGGTTATAGGTAATATTGACATGTCGAGTAAAAAAATGTTTAAATTTAGGGACTGCATATCCGCCAGAAAACTTAAATCAAACACAAGCTGTAAGTTATGCACAACTAAAATCTGTTGACGATAATAAACTTAACAAAACCGGTGACACAATGACAGGTTCCCTTGCAATGAGTAATAACTCAAAAATAACTGGACTACCAACAACCTCACCACAAGCCGATGCTGATGCTATTAGTTATGCTCAGTTAAAGGAAGAACTTACCCCATATTTTAAGAAATGTGGTGGACAAGTGACAGGCAACATAAACATGAGAGACAAAAAAATAACTACGACATATGTTCCAGTTAACTATAATGATCTGACAAATAAAGCGTATGTTGATAGTTTGTCTAGTGGTATAAAACGAACTAAAAATAATGTTGGATATATTCCAACACTTTACAGGGAAAGTGATAACCGAGCCGGGTTTAAGGTAAGCGCATCAGCATATTATCCTGAAAATTATCCTTATTACGCTTTCTCTGATAGACATGAGTGGACGACCAACGGAGAAGTTGAAAATTTTTGGATCAAAATTAAATGTCCTACTGCAGTTGCTATTTGGCAATTTCATTTGCGAGACCGATTAAACTCTAGTGTTGGTCGAATTTATAATTGGCAATTGGAAGGATCAAACAATGATGTAGACTGGACAACATTATATGGTGCAGTAAATACGTATATTACAACAACACAATATTTTATAATCCCGACAGAAAATATTGTCAACAATTAATTATATTTTCGAGTTCATGTCTTTGCTGCTGAAAATCCATTCCCAGGACTAACAGCATTTCAAATATACACACTTGATGATCAGATGTGATCATTGTGAACAAAATTTAATCTAATGCTATAAAATAATGACAACACAATGGTTTACAGACCTTGCGACAGAATTTTATGATAATATTTTTAACCCCGCCAAAAAGGTTGGAGATGATTCACTAGCAGCACGTGCGATAAATACCAGAAAAAATTATTGAATTCCAATGATAAATTCTCCATTGTCAGAGGAAGAAAAAAAATTTTGTTCGTGTTATGTACATGCGGGGACCACAACTAAAAGAAGCAATAGAAAATTTTGAAGTGATAAGTAGATACTGTTAACCTGATGATTGTCTAGAAGAACTTAAACAAGTTGAAATTATATTTTAAAAAAATATTGCTCGATCTTGATCCTGGAAATTTGGATTTGATAATAAAATCGAACTTAACAAAACAACGAGCTTACGGTGAAAGAGAAGATATAAAAAAATTTGTAGAAGATAGTCATGATGGTCTCAACAGATTTATGGAATCTAAAATAATAAGAATAAAAAGAAACAAAAAGTTATACAATAGTTTCTTAAAACGAGAAAGTTTTAAGTATCTCGGTATGTACTACCACGACAAAGAAACCCTAATTAAAATAGTTACTATGACACCAGACACTGAGTTAATTATTAAAGCATACTCAAATGCAATTTTGCCAATGATACGTAAACGACCAGAATTTGATCCGATTATTATTGACAGATTTATAAAGATAATCAAACATTTTGACGATGAAATTAGTGATCTTAATGATATTGAGCGAGAAAAGTTTTTTGATAAAGTGAGCCAAACAGATTTAGTAGCAAAGCCTGATTCTTATTTTGATATAGATGAAGAAGATGATATTTCATTTCCATCAATCCAGCTCTCTAAACAATTGTTATTACGAAATTATTACAATGAAGTCGAGAAAATACTCACAAAACCATATGAAAAATTAATGTTAAAAGTAGCTTCTGCTATTGGTCTGCTAACAATCGAACTAAAATCACTCAAAAAATTAATGCTAGCAAATTTTGTGGTCGCATATGCAATTATCAGACAACATCTTGTTTTAAAAAATTTCACGTTAGATCAAATAAGCTTGGTATTAGGGTATGTTGATCAAACAGAAAGCGATTACAGTAATTTAGTGAATGAAACAGATTTGTATGAATGTAAAGTAGGAACTACTTTGACTCATACGCTTGGTTAAAGAAAAATGAGGTACTAACAGATGAACGATATAAGGATGTTTATGACAAATACAGAATTTTTATAGCTGATCCTAGAAAGGATATTTTCCGTGAGTTTCTTGATTCGATTGCTGGTGCCAGAACTTTTGTCTTTGTATAAAATATTGTATAATGAAAAAACATATAATCGATTTCAATCATATTTCAGAAGAAATTCCAAAACAAGATGTTGACGCACTAGTACAATATTACAAATTTTATCACAAAAACCTCTGGTGTGTAAAAGAATGTTATAAATACTACCGTAGAATACTTCGAGTAATATCATATTTGCCATTGTTAATGACTAGCTCTGGTATAATCTCAAGTGGAGCATTATTAAATCCGTTTTGTTAATAATATCTGGTGTCGGTGTCTCTCTTTCAACACTTGTAAAAAAAATTGAACCTAAACTTGAAACAAAAAAAATTCTTGTAAAACAGCAAGTATCACCTACAAAAAATTACTTGATCAGATACGATCTTACTTGCGAGGTGTAAAATATAATGTGGATGATTTAATACGCGAGTTTCGTATTATTGACAGTATGTTAACGGATATCCTACCAATGAGAGTCAGCAGGTATGAAAAAGATTATCATAAAATATGGTTACAACAGTAGTAGATCATTTTTCCAATTTTGGGAAGGGGTGGTGGGGTGGTGGTGGGGGTCTCTGATCTAGAATCCCATTTAGTTTAGGATCAGCCTATTACTATACTAAAAAAATATATTTTATCACTAAATAAGTTAATCCAGCAGGTCCTTGGAGTTCTGGTCCAGAATCCGCATTTGGTTTAAGATCAGCCTATTAGTTTACTACTGTAGGTAGTAATAAAGAAATACAAAATAAAGGTTTGAAATAATTATCTTCCGATATATTAAGCATGCATCTACATGTTTACATCAACAGACATCATTGATCAAAATTCCATCTAACGAACATAGCAGACCTTAAAATTATTATGTACAACAGTATACTTCTAAACAGTAATTATTTACGATTTTGTTATTAATTTTTAATTCATATACTTCCAAGGCAGCATAAACATAAGTCAGATAAAATTAACAAGGATAACATTATATGCTAAATACATCAGTATCTTTTAGAGCAAGTTTCCTTTCATATGAATAAGTTCTTAAACAGCTTTACAATTGATTGTTATTATTTACTGGAATAAAACACTTAGGTTATTAATGTACGAACTTGAACTACATATATAAATATTGTCTACTGCAGTATAATTAATGCAACTTTGTAATTTTATAATTTTAAGAATAATACAAATCACATTAAATAAACATATCACTTAAACTGAAACATATTTCTTTGCCAAATACTGCATGTTTGTCGGAGGTTAAGTCACGTGATTTGGTAGGCGGAGCGATCTATCGTCTGGCGTAAGGTCAATTGTTTAGCTGTTTATATTTTCTGTGTGAATAATCACAAATCACAACAGAACATAAACTGTAAACCGCTGACATCGCGCGGGATCCACTAAGGAATTAGCTACTTCAATCTGTTGTACAGTACCTCTTGCTAGTGTGACCAAACAGATTGTAGTGCTCGAAATAACGGAATCAACGGTTGCCATTATCAGTTTTCAAATTGGCAACAAATAAGGAGGGAGAATTTGGGAAGCATATCAGGGACAGTTGAAAAGACATGTTTGTGGGATTCAGGAAGGCAATGACAAAGCTGGCAACTGGGTCATATTCTTCTTAATTACTGGGTCAGCACCATGACAAATCTGGTTAATTTCGTCATATTCGTCCTAAATTTTGGTTCAGCGTCATTTAGTATTTGTGTGGTCTGTGGGACCTGTCCTTCATTTAGTAAGCGTTAGACAATCATATTCCGTATGTAAGGGAAGTGGGTGTAGGTACGTGATGTAGTAGATATAGGTGCCTTGAGAAATAATAGAGGGATATATCGGTAATGGAGAGAGGAATTATGGAAACTGTGGAAGAAGAAAGCGTATCAGACTGGAGCGACATATCCAAAAACCATGTAGCTAAACTGTTGTGAAGAAAATTTGGAGAGATGGACAGATTCAAGAATAATTAAATCATCTAATATGAGTTAGTTATTTATAATGTACCACTGAGGTCTCAACACTGATTCCATTAGGTTATATGGACAAGAGGTCTCGGGTCAGACGAAGAAAACCCATTTGGGGGAGACTAGCCAATACGTTTGAGGAAAAAATAAAAATAATTAGTTTTGCTTGCTATGAATGAAAACGGATATACCTCATGTCGTGAGTGAAAAACGTAGTATTTTCACTCGTGGCTTCGCCTCTATTGGAAATACTGAGCTTTCAACCCACTCGATGTGGAGAACACTTTTGAATTGACACTCTGCACTTGGCTGCTGGGACATGTTTGTCAACCAATAAACTCTAGAATTTGTCAAGTTGTACTGCTGTAGGAGGTAATGAAGTTGCCAGGTTTGCTTGGATGTCATGCATTAGTTGGGTTCTCTTTATCATACGGAGGTTTCTCTTAGTAGCAAACATAGAATGAGAGTTGGGGACACCATGTTGGAAGTTTAAAGCGGACGAAATAAAATAATATGTAGATTGACATACAGAACACATAAAGCATCTCATATTTTAAAAGTTGTTCTCATTTCTCAGAGAGTCGATTTTCAATTTTCAGGTTGGATAGTCCGTAAGAGGAAATATTTGTAAAAGCGATAATAGTGAGATCCCGATAGACATTTATGTTGTCATATTTACCATATTGAAATAACAGTGTTTCAATATCCTGGCGAAAAGTAACAATATACCAATATGCAAGGAAAAATCTACATGTAACAGTATAATAATAATAATAATAATAATAATAATAATAATAATAGTAATAATAATAATAATAATAATAATAATAATAATAATAATAATAATAATAATGAGAAGGAGTAGAATATGCAATGAAAACATATAATTATATGCAAAGGAAAATTCAATAATAATAATAATAATAATAATAATAATAATAATAATAATAATATCCTAGGGTAAAAAGCATCAGTACACTAATATGCCCTGTGTTTGTCTGGTTGTATGAGAGGGATCCTCACACAAAGCAAGTCGATCGGTATGTGTTGCCATCTGAAAGATGATTTAGACCAGCACGTGTACACGATGAATTAATTGCTGTCGCAACTAATATTCAACTATATATCTGTTACAAAATTATCAGTCACCTGGATGATAACAAGACAAAAAATAAATGGCAGACAACGTCAAATTCATTTCCCGAATATGTCCAACGGTTGTGCAGACGATACGGTTATGGAGGTCTTTGGAACATAGATTACAACGTCGATGATGTAATAAGCATTGACAGAGTTGCTTGTTTCTCAGCCAGATTTATTGGATCCCTACTGCGTTGCTGCATTTTATTTTAGTGGTGTGGATATTGATTCATCTTGTTGACCCTGTCGCCGCAATAACATATTGGTTTCATACCCCATTATCTGAGGCAACTCCGAAATAAATCATATGAAAAAATATCGAATGAAAAATAATTGTCAAATTTAGCTTCATAGCTTCAAATGACTGAATGTGTCTGTCTCGACGATTAGTTATAGACCTGGGAGAGTCAGATTTACTCGTTCGAGATTACTCGCGAGAGTACAATTGTGTGCAATTTTCATGACACACTAATTGAGATGGTTTTAAATATCAATACATTCTAATGAGAACGTTGAAACTCGCATATTTAGAAATAATTTACTCTCGAGGAACAGATTCCACCGCAAAGCCGCTGTCGTCGCAATTGATTCAAACATTTATCGCTGCTCAAAATTATTCTAGTGTTCTACACATTGATTAAACTGTGTTGTTTTCTTAAAACTATCAACACACGTGTGAATCAGAATTAATATCAACGCCCAATACTCCATATGGTCATTGAGGAATCAAGAATCTATCCACACGGGTCAATGATCAATCGCGTACGATCCCCCGTCAGAACAGTATGGAACGGTTAATGACCTTGTGGCAATGCCAATTGTGCCACAGATACAATATCCACTTGGGCGTAATAAACTTTGTTATCTTCTTGGCGGAGAAGGATCTGGTAAAACCACAAGAGCAATCTATATATTGGATTATTGTGATGTAGTAGCGTTAACACTGACGCATAGGTTTGCCGACGACATGGAACAACGTGGTGTAAGCACACAGGAATAACCAACTTTCTTTCGATGGAAAGGCGCTGACTCATAGACACTAGAACGCACACGTGTGTTCATCTGGGATGTAATATATTCTGTCAGTATAGACACATTAGAAGCATTTATCAAGTAGCCGAGTCAAATTAACATCCACTTAAGTAGCGACAATGGACCTCCACAACCAATCAGCTGAAGATCATCCCATCCAAAATACATCCATGGTGATCCCTAGAACATACCATACAGAGATTCTCGTGCTCAGCGATATAGTACGCGTCGAATCAATGCGGTTGACTCCTCAATTGCGTCTAACAATTGGCATCTTGATTACACAATTACGTTACAGAGTGCACAGTGGTTGACAATCCTAGGCGTTTTTGGAGCGTTGACGATGGCAATGAATTGTCAAATCTCGCGTATCTTACTGTATCCCATGTTTAATATATGTTGCTGCTGTTGTTCTTGAGGCGCAATCCAAATCCCAATCAGAAAGCAGATCGAACGGATCAAACAGAATGATACCAAGACAAAAACGTCTTTGTGAGAATGATGCGACGATTGGAACCCTATCGCAAAAAATATTAATCACGTATAAGCACTATAAGCACATAAACGCGTCTAAGATCTGACAGTCGACATCGACTTGTCATCAAAATAATTATTGTGTCAAATGTAATGTGAAGAGTATATGAAGGTAAGCATATGGGGACACTTTACAATTAAGCATAGATGGATTTATAATCATCGAGGTCATCAACGTGGAAACGTTGAGCTGACATGCCTCAAATGTAATTGCAGAAGAGGCTCTGGTTATTTACTTCGTTAGCGTTTCATGGTGGCAATTGTGTGTCCGTAGGAACTACCTGTAATTCCTGCTGAACAAAACCATATCGAGATCCCGATTACCATCCACTAGCGGATTAAATTGATTGAGCATGTTAATATATCGCTGGTACATTACTACAAATAATCACGTATGAGAGTGTATATGTTATTAGACTCCAAATGGGATCAGTAGTTCTTCGAACTTCATCTTGGAGATCTCCATTTGTCTTTCAGATATTTGCAACGGCGTTGTGTCAAAGTATAGGTATATTTTCCCTGACTACCGTAGGACTGGACGTTGACTGCAAATGCGGCCCCAGTGGTAGTGACTATGTTAATTTCTTTTAACTGCGTCCCGGATCTTAACTCCGTCGTGCGTGGTTCTTTTTGTCATAATTTAATACAGCTATAATGGCGGGAAGCCTTCTTACATACTCGCAATATTCTTTCATCGTGCTACATTAGCATTTCCTGCGCCAATAGATGTCCAAATAATCGTTCCGCTAGTATATCGTGAAATCGTTCAACAATGGCTAGATCGCGACAAAAACCGATATGTTCATGATGAATTTGTAGTTGTTGTTGTTTCATCAACGTCAAAACTATGCTGGGAAATACATTACGAGGACTTACCTGCAATTGTTCTGTCCATGTTAGTAGTCTGCTCGAGCAAATACGTTTGAAAACGTATCTGATACTTGCTGAATCTTTGGACGTTAAAGGTTGGGCTTGCTTATATCAGCTAGCTACATCATTGACCATTAATGCGTATTTGTATGTATACTGTTTACGGTCGATCGTTTTGTGAAAACGAAATATCACCCTTGTTAACTCCGTTGCGTGTTTTGGCATCGAACAATCTTCGTAGAATTTTTCTCCCGGCTAGTATATAAATTTACCATAACGGTTGTTTGCCAGCCAAGTTCAGTTGACCTCGACATTAAGGTGAGCTATATTAATAACGGCTGCTATACCTTTTCAATAACCAAATAGACTATAATAAACTGATACAAGTTTGGTACCCATCAGAGTTGTATATCGTAATCGTCTTTTTCCATTGACATAACAAAACTATTTTATGGCGTGTTAAGACTCTATACTAAACTTTCTCGTCGTCGTCTTTGAATACGACGCAATTTATTCGCTAACGCATTGGGTCAACTAATATAAGTTTAGCCATCATAGCGCCACTAATACAAAGTCAAGCTATACGTTCGCCCATCGACGGTCCTGTAATCGAGTTTAACTATGAATAAGATTTATGTCAGCTATGTGCATGTCAGGGATGTCTTTGTATGCTATGCACGCCTACGTGTATGACATAGATGTCGTTTGGGCTGCCATGTATGTGAGATCATGATAATATTCTGCAGCTTAAGCATACTCCTACGATGGCAAAATCGTCCATTCGCCAACGTTTATGGTTAGTGTTGGCGTACGACATCGCATAAAATATGAACTTACGTCGTTTATTTTTTTTACTCAAAGGAATCAACAGTTCGTCCAGCAAATCGTGTCGAACCGATTAGACAACACAGTCATCTAACCATTTCTTGAACATCACAACTAACGACATCACCACAAATATATCATGCGAGTTTTCAGGTTTCCATGCAAGCGATCATTATTGGTCCGTCCAGGTGAGAAAATATTAAGTTGCTGTTGAATCTTTATCATGTGTGACTCACTTGAGATAAATCATACTTCGTCGCGCAATCCACGGACGAGCAATTGTGTGACAACGTACTTTGCAATTTTAACAACGTTGCTAGCTCAATCACCGAAAACACTGATAATCCTTATCCTTGAGCAAATCAAGCGAATTAAAAACCAGATGAGTTTTTCACAGACATCAGTGCTATACCTGGCATGAATGATTAGACGCGTCCTGTAATAATCATGTCGTGTACGACGACATCGTGCTGTATGGGCAAACAATCGTGACCGAATATTTTGAAAAATTAGTAACTGCCATCGAAGGTTATCACATAGTTATCGTACATTCAGCCACCAGAATGAGATTCCACAGGATAAAAGAATTCTTTGCGCAAGTTATAATTACGCTCCTGACAATGTCAGGAACATGTCGACGATGGCGATCAATCTAACGTGCGTCGTCCTGGGAAATTATCAAAGCAGCCAAGGAGTCAGTTCGTACAGCTGTTGCGAGACTTTGATGCCAGGTAACTTACCACGATCGCACCAACTTCGCCATTGTACTGGCCGTGTGAGAATCACTCCTAATAGTTTTGGTCCTTCGAACCAAGACGGACAATTGCTGCATATTAGTAAGATGAGTGCCTATGACAAGCCGGTGCACCTCTGAGATCGTATCTATTTGCATGCGAATTAACAACAACGTTTAATCGTTGCGCGTCATTTATTCAACACAGAACACTAGTGTGCCGGAGTGTCAGGCGAATCAGCGAAGCGTTCCCTAATTCGCAATTTGTTTACTTAACCGTGTCTTTGATAATTTATAAAAAAAAAAGGCAATAACCACGCCATAGTGATACCTGTCAGCGTGATCAATTGTTGAAAACCTGTATTGGTAATGTCGCTCAAGGATTAATCAGACGATCACAGCGGTGCTACCCGGTTACAAAATGGCGGGCGTCGGTCATTTCCAGGTCTAGCTCACGACTCTTTTCAACAAATCCACAAAATCAGGCCAGGTCCTATAAAACAACATCACTTCTCTGGTGTTGGAGAACATAACCTAAAACAGAATATGATAGTATCCTCGCTCAAACTATTTTCTATTTAAAATTGAAGGTATTCTCTGTTAACGCTAGTTACTCACTAGCAAATCCCACAATACAACCCTAAATGGTAAACATCCGTTTTTTTTTTTACTTTGATAGATATCATAAGTTAAAACTTGTTACACACCATTAGCTTATCTTTTATCACCCTAGCCCTCATCATACGCATAAATTTTACAAAGCTTGTTGTCTTCACTCTTTTCTGTTACTTATTTTAAGAGCATAGACTCGTAACAGAAAATTGGGCGCTCGTCCTTGGGATACGAATTTTGCTAAAATATTTCAGAAAACTTTGTTTTTGAAATTTAAATTCTCCTCGTTTCGAAATATTTAAAATCCCAAGTATTCTTTCACATTTTAGAAATCTGTAGTGAAATCAGCAAGCTGTTTACAGTGTCATCAAAAGTGGAGATCTTTATTTCAAATCCTACCCAGGAGCAGTTGGATTGTTTAAAAAAAGATATATTGCTTCAGCTTGCCAGAAAATAATATTTTTCTGAGGCAAAAGCTTCTTTAAAGATGCAAGAAATAAAACATATTTTGGTCCGATATTTGGTGAAAAAGAATGTTTTGGATAAAAGTGCTTTGATTTGATTAGTAAGTCTGTATCAGACTCTAACATAAAAATAAAGGAATTAAAATTACAATACAAGATGGAATTAGATTTAAGAAAGCTTGAACTTCAGAAAGATAAAGAGGAAAAATAAATGCAAATGCAATAGATAAAGAGGAAAGAGAGAGGAAAATGCAACTGGAGAAAGAAGAGAAACAAATGAAATTAGATAAGGAGGAAAGAGGCAGGAAAATGCTATTGGAGAAAGGAGAGATAGAGAAACAGATGCAGTTACAAAGAGAAGAGAAAGAAATGCAGTTGTAATTGGAGAAAGAGGAGAGAGAGAGAGAGAGAGAGAGAGAGAGAGAGAGAGAGAGAGAGAGAGAGAGAGAGAGAGAGAGAAATGCAAATGCAAAAAAGAAAAGGACGAAAGAGATTTCAATTTCAGTTTAGATTAAAAGAATTAGAGCTGGCAAGTGAAATGCACATCCCCACTTTACATACAAATTCAAGTTTTGATGTTACTAAGAATATTAGGTTAGTGCCCCCTTTTAGAAAAAAAGTAGACAAATATTTTCCGCATTTTGAAAAAATTGCTGAAAATTCGAAATAGCCAAGGGAGCATTGGACTCTATTAGTACAGAGTGCACTTTTTGGCAAAGCTCGAGACATCTATGCATCCCTGTTAGTATGGCAAAGTGCCGACTATGATCTGATTAAGGAATGTATCTTAAAGGGTTATGAGTTAGTCCCTGAGGCTTATCGAAAAAATTAAGAAACTATAAAAAAGAAGCTGGACAAACTCATGTCGAATTTGCAAGAGACAAAGAGCAGTTATTTGATACGTGGTGCTTAGCCAAGAAAGTTGATCAGGATTACGAAAATCTAAGACAATTCGTATTACTTGAAGAGTTCAAGAATTGCGTCCGTAGTGACGCTAAGACTTATTTTGATGAGCATAAGATCGAAACCTTAGAAAATGCTGCTCGTGTTGCTGACGAGTATTCCTTAGCTCATAAAGTTTCTTTTATAAGTAAGTCTTCTACTCAGCAGTCGTCTGGTAAAAAAAAAATAATTCAGCCTAATACGAGCTCTTCCAAATTTCAATTTGGCACAATTTTTAGAAATCAAGTTTCTGATAAGTTTGATCAGAAATCCTTGTCTCTTCCTACGTGTACCTATTGCAAGAAGAAAGGACACGTTATTTCTGATTGCTACAAATTGAAAAATAAGCGACAGAATCAAGACAGACCTATTCCAAATGCTCTTTTTTCTAAGAGGTCAAGGTCACGGTCATGTATTGAAAGCAATGTATTTGTTGGGTCTAATAAATCCCAGTCTGATTTTATTATGGAGAATTATGAAGCATTCATGTCGAAGGCTTCTATATCACTCATAAGTGATTCAGCCAATCCCATCCCTATTCAAATTTTAAGGGACACGGGAGCTTCTCAGAGTCTTTTATTATCGGGTACTTTGCCTTTTTCTGAGAAGTCTTCTTCTAATGAGAGTGTTCTTATTGAGGGAGTATAGTGCGGCTTTGTTAATGTTCCTCTCCAATGGGTAAATTTGTCATCAAACTTAGTCTCAGGACCCGTGACAGTCGAACAGTGTTTTCCTTACCCATTGAGGACGTTCATATATTACTAGGCAATTACTTAGCTTGAGATAAGGTTGTGGTTAATCCACTTGTAACTGACAAGCTTTGTTTGGATCAGAAAGTCGATCCTATTGAAAAAGAATTCACTGATTTATACCCAGATTGTGCAGTTACT
This sequence comes from Megalonaias nervosa, assembly GCA_016617855.1. Taxonomy (NCBI): domain Eukaryota; kingdom Metazoa; phylum Mollusca; class Bivalvia; order Unionida; family Unionidae; genus Megalonaias; species Megalonaias nervosa. The sequence goes on from JAECUM010095496.1 coordinate 173,993, forward strand.
AGAGCTATGGCAAAGAAAGCTCTTGAGAATGATGTTGATCAGGAAAATATCCCTTTAGCTGACACATGTATTGGTCAGGCTTTTGATAAGGTCACTTTTACTCCTCGGTTGGATCAGTCAAAAGGTATTGATGATAGTGATCCTCTTTTAATTACTCATTCTCTTTATTATAATCAGGGTAACAAACGAAAATCACTTGTCGTCGAACAGGAAAAGAGCCTGACATCTCCTGTTTGTTTCAAAGGGCCATTAGTGAAACTGAAGCTACAGAAGTACCTGTTTGTTATTTCGTTAAAAATGGGATTCTTATGAGAAAATGGAGACCACCTGAGGTATCTGCTGGTGATGAGTGGTCAGTGAACTATCAGATTGTAGTTCCAAAATCATCTAGACATGAAATTCTTAGTCTGGCCCATAAAACTCCTTTGGCTGGTCATTTAGGGATTAATAAGACTTATCACAAGATTCTGAATCACTTCTATTGAGCAAAAATTAAAAGTGATGTTTGTAAATACTGCAGATCTTGTCACACTTGTCAAATGGTAGGAAAACCCAATCAGAAGATACCTAAGGCTCATCTGCAACCTATTCCTGCATTTGGCGAACCATTTAGCAGAATAATGGTAGACTGTGTTGGTCCCTTACCTAAGACCAAGTCAGGTAATCAATACTTGTTGACCATAATGTGTGCGTCAACAAGATTCCCAGAGGCAATTCCTTTGAGGAATATTAAAACTAAAACAATAGTAAAAGCTTTGATAACGTTTTTGACTCAATTTGGCCTTCCCAAATCTGTCGAGTCTGATCAAGGATCAAATTTTATGTCTGGAATATTCCAGCAAGTTATGTACGAATTAGGCATCCAACAATTCAAATCTTCTGCCTATTATCCTGATAGCCAAGGGGCTTTAGAAAGATGTCATCAAACTTTGAAAAATATGATTCGGTCATATAGTTTTGATACGTGTAAGCATTGGGATAAAATCAATTATTTACTATTGTTTGCTGTTAGGAGAATCTTCAGTTCAAGAATCTTTAGGATTCAGTCCCTTTGAACTAGTTTTTGGACATACTGTGCGTGGATCATTAAAGTTGTTAAAAGAAAAACTTCTTTCTAATGAAGATACCGAAATCAATCTTCTCGATTATGTTTCCAGTTTTAAGTATAAGTTGTCAAAGGCTTGTGAGGGTGCAAGAACTAATCTGCACTCTACTCAGTCAAAAATGAAATTAAGGTATGATAAAAATGCAAAGGAAGGAGTTTTCAGTCTGGTGATAGAGTTCTGGCTCTATTGCCCGTACTATGAAAACCTCCTTAGGCCAAGTAAATGATTTAAATTATATCATAAATACTTCTGTGAGGCGATCAATAAAAACAACTTTGCCTCATAAATATGTTAAAGCAGTATGTTGAGAGAGATAGCCAGGTTAATCATGCAATTAATTTAGTTGTACCTATCCCACTCATTGAGGATTTAAGCGAAGGGATGCAATCGGCCTATATTGATTTTGGAGTGACAAATCTTTGGAATTCAGAAATTATGAATAATCTAGACAAGAAACTTTCACATTTGCAACAACAAGAAAGGAATGAAATAAAACGGTTAATACTTGAATATCACCACTTATTTCCAGATGTTCCTACAAGAACAAACAAAATCTACAATGACGTTGAAATTGTAAATTCCAACCCTGTGAAACAACACCCGTACAGGATGAACCGTCTTAAATAAGAATGCTTGAAAACAGAAATTCAGTATTTGCTGGATAATGATTTCACAGAGAGGAGAAAAAGTGACTGGAGTTCACCATGTATACTTGTTCCGAATCCAGATAATACTTTCCGCATGTGCACTGATTATAGAAAGGTGAACAGTGTGACTGAATTAGATTCATTTCCGTTACCAAGAATCGATGACTGTATTGATAAAATTGGAAATGCAAAGTATGTCACCAAATTTGACCTTCTGAAAGGAATTTGGCAAATTCCACTAACGGAAAGGGCAAAGGAAATTTCGGCATTCTTGACTCTAGATGGACTTTATCAATATAAAGTGATGCCGTTTGGGATGAAAGGTTCGCCAAGTACTTTTCAACGTTTAATGAACATGATTATATCTGGTCTAGATAATTGTGATGCTTACATCGATGATGTCATCATCTACAACGACACCTGGAATGATCATTTAGCGACAATTCGGAAATTCTTTGACAGACTCACTGATGCAAGTTTGACAATCAATTTATCCAAAAGTGAGTTTTGCTGTGCGTGAGTAACATTTCTAGGACATATCGTGGGACATGGTCAAGTTAAACCTATAGATGCTAAGGTCAAGGCTATCTCTGAATTCCCCGTGCCTATCAGTAAAAAGGAACTGATGCTATTTGGGGTTATGGCTGGATACTATCGGAAATTTTGTTCCAATTTTTCCATAATTGCTGAACCGTTGACAAATTTATTAAACAAGAAAACCAAGTTTTATTGGTCTGAAAAATGTCAGGAGGCTTTCGATAAGTTAAAGGCGATACTTAAGAGTACACCAGTTCTCACAGCCCAAATTTCAGCCAATCATTTAAACTGTCTGTTGATGCAAGTGATGTTGGGGTTGGAGCAGTATTGATTCAAGAAGATAAAAATGGTGTTGATTATCCAGTGTGCTATTTTTTAAAGAAATTAAATAAGTACCAGAGAAATTATTCCAGAATCGAGAAGGAATGTTTGGCTTTGATAGTGACATTACAACACTATGAAGTTAACATTAGTTCAGCTCCTTCTCCGATTATTTGTGTTTACTGATCACAACCCCCTTACTTTCATGGGCAAGATGAAAAACAAAGATCAGGGCTTATTAAGATGGGGTTTGATGGTGCAGGAATATAATATTGACATCAGGCACATCAAGGGAAAAGACAATTTAATAGCAGATGCACTTTCATGTGTATATAAAAATATTGTTTCATGTATACTTTGTATCATTCAAAAGATTTCATCTTATGTTATTTTTTGTACCACATGTATATTTGACCTATAGTAAAAAGAAAGCTTTAGAATATCTTTCTTTTTCTTTATGGGGGGAAGTGTTATGTATATTTAATTTAATAGTTTGTTTGGGAACAGGCTCCGGGCTGGTGACCTAAATTAACTTACAAGGCCTGACTGAAATTCCACAAGCTCGGACAGTTCATACCTGTATACTCTCAAGCCGGGAGAAATTTTTGTTGTTGTTGTTATAGGGTTTAATGCCATTTTCAGCATACGATAGGCTATACATGGCGGCCAGTATTAATGGTGGAGGAAGAACCCGGGAAAACCCCGGAAAGAACCACCGACCCACGAGAAGCTACTAGCAAGCTTTCTCACATACCCACATTGGCAGAACCCGAGACTCGAACCCACGCAGACAGAAGTGAGATGGCAGTGATCCGTAACGGTGAGCGCTTTAGACCACTCGACCACTCGGGTCCCCAGCCGGGAGAAAAACTTCCCGATTTGGAGGGATTTCCTCACCTACCTCCCGATCTCATATCTCCTGATTTTTCGCAGAGAACTCCCGATTATTACATTATGTCTGTCATTTTTCATTTCTCAGGAAACTCCCATATATAAATAGATATATCGTATGCAATCCATAGATGCCATATTCTATTTTTATCACTTGTGAATACTGTTGTGACCAAATAATTAATATCACACTTCAAAGTTGTTTCTTCATTAAAAAGAGTGTTAAGAATAAAATTATTCATGTAAATTTCAGATTTTTTTAAAACCCCTACAACAGTACTGTAGTAGAAAAAAATATATAAAACAAATAAAATTGTCACGAATTAGTTTCAATCACACGAATTATCTCTGTGAATGCTGTGTAATTTTCTCAACAAACAAAATGGCATCTCCATTTCCACCAAAGAGATTCAGCCAGTAAACACCTGGCATTCTTCTACCGTATATGTAAACTTTAATGACCAGGATTAAATTACAAGAAGGAATAAAACAAAATAAACCACGCAGTATATGTGCCCCCAAAGAACTAATTCTGAGTAAATATTTTATTTAGTAAACAGTGTTACATGCCTTAAGAGTTAAACCTTAGGAAATAAGGTGGGACATAAAACGTGGGAAAAAAGTTGCCATATGTACGGTAACTTGTGACTGCAGATTTGAACTGTTATAATGAATTCCTAGGCATCGTAAATTACAACAAAACAGGGCCTAGTTTATTTGCCAATCAATAGCTTGTGCTTATATACACACACTTTAGAACACGGTTTCTTTATGTATGTCCGAAGGGCAGTCTTTTTCACAAGATAAATGCAATGATAAGGATTAACTGTTAATTAGTCACACTGACTTTATTGTTTGTCTACTTAAGTCTAACCTTTAGCTATTTATGCAGTTTAGCCACAGCTGACCAGAATATCAAAAAGGGGACTTATCCTGGGGGAAATTATGGTGTTTCACAGGGAGAGATGGCGCGTCCCATGGGCGCTCGCATATTGGGGGCAAGGGGGTGGGGGCAATAGTCGCCTCCCCCAATTTCACCTTTAAACATGTTTTGGTGGCTGACCACAACGTACCCCCCCCCCCCAGCGAAAAAATGTTTCTGCGTCCTTTGAGAATTTCACCCTTATTGGGGCTGGAAGATCAGTCAACATTTATTGAAACCGGCGATTAAAAAATGCCGCGTAAAAATCTCCCCATTTTAGGTTCAAATCTCACTATTTTATTTGCTATTCTTCCTACTTCGCTTTTGAAAGGTTGACAAGTATGCCGGACTCCAATTTACACAAGCCCAAAATTTTCCCCTTTTTTAATATTGTCAAACAACGTTGCTATAGATACATTTCGAATATAAATTTAATAAAAATTAATTCCACTTGAACACTATTCCGATAACTGAAATGATCATGCTTTGCGTTCTATATATATGCAGTAAAATCCGACTTCAAAGAAATGTTGCCGCTGTTCACAAACTTGTAAAAATATAATACATAGCGGCCTAAACATTCTCATTCAAAGCAATAATATGTAATAACTTTTGTACTTGTACACGTATCAATTATCTCTTTCATGTACCTATAATGGGTTGTTCCACTTCCTGATCCTACTTATGCAAAATAGCACAATGGGTTCACCCACTAAAACTTTGAACACATCTCAATAGCTATTGTCAGCTAGTTAATGTGAAACTTTGATTTTATACCTGACCTATTTTCCTTTAATTGCCGCTATTTAAACTGCCCAAGGGATAGTTTTATATCAGTTCCAGTCATTACAGATTACCGTTTATACATACTACACGTAGACTGTTTTGGGGGGTGGGGGGTGGGGGGTGTTGTATTTTTTTTTTTTTGTTTTTT